>VSDK01024450.1:491695-520870 GCA_009767595.1 Symbiodinium kawagutii
CAGCAGCAGCAGGAGCAACAGCAACAGCAACAGCAACAGCAACAGCAACAGCAACAGCAACAGCAACAGCAACAGCAACAGCAACCACAAATCACGAACCAGTAGCCAAGCAAGCAACCAACAAAGTATCAGTGGTGAAATTTTAGATATAGATATACCCACCCATCACAATGGTCATTTGTGGCTATTAGCGGTTTATTAGTACTAGCATCTGCAATTGCTTCCCTGTTGTTACTTCTTAATGACACCATTCACAGTTGATGAACAACTTGAAAAACAAAACCATAAATAACAAATGCATCATCGATCATGACTTGGCCTCTAGCAATACTAGTCATTGATACCATCTACCATTCAACCAGCCGAACATGATTAAGCATGAAGTATACACAAACCGAACTTAACTGGTAGTTTCTCAAAATAGGGAACCCCAAATATGGTTGGTTTACTACTATGAATGGTTAAAATGGATGATGACTGAGGGTACCCCTATGGCTTGAGAAACCACCAACTAAGCAACCAACCAAGCATGAAGTGCACATGGCAACTGAACCCACCAGCCTTCCCCCTTCACCCCTTCACCAGGCCCACTGTGACGGGCATCAGCCCCAGCAACGGAACGGCCCGTGGCGGCACGTGCCTCGCCTTGCGATCGGTGAGGAGTTGGGGAGGTTGAGGCTGAATAGCTAGGGATGATAGTTGGTACTTTGACCAAATGAATATAGAAACATATAGGAAATAACATATATGATAAATGGTATGCGAAATATATAGGAAATAACATTTATATATATAGAAATTTTATTTATATGTATATATGATATATTTATGTTACACAGCTGATTCTTTATCAATTAGTTTTTTTCGCACAACCACTGAGACCACTGGAACCATTGAAACACCACATACATGTATAATGATTAGCTTGTGATACGGACACATTTTTTTAGATGACCTGGAACGAACTGTTTTTTTGATTGATTTCTTAAAACAATCCACGGTCTTCATTGTAAGCCATGACTTGGGAATCCGGATTAACCAGCTTTATAGTAAAAATAGGCAACTCAAATAAATCCTTTTTTTGGGCAGGGACAAGTTCTCCTAGGACTCATGTTTGGCTGCTGTGCGGCATGGTGTAACCCTGGCAGTCGAAGGATCATGAGCTCGTCGTGGAGACCCCAAGAGGGGTATGGGCGCTCGTACACGTGTGGCTCAAGCATGTTCATTGGGGTGTTTCTCAAAATACGGGTGCCCCCAAATCATCAATTTTTGATTATTTATAGTAGCAGACAAACTATTTTGGGGGCTCCCTATTTTGAGAAACCACTATTTGGGGCATTGTTATGGGAACATTGGTATGCTCCATTGATGCACCCATGCATTCTAGAGTGTATATTAGTCATTTCAATATCACATTTACAAGAGTAGTAGCATCTACAATCGACCATCAGAGTGAATATACCAGCCATGACCCACCAATATAGTAGAGTGTGTATAAATGGTGGTACCCCCAACTCATCAAGTTTATTAATCATTCTAGTATTGATAAACCATCCATTTCGGGGTTCCCAATTTTGAGAAACTGGCAGTGGGTCAAAACCCTGTACCCCTAGTTCCCTCCTGTTTACCATTGTTTTCCCTATTATTGTTGGTGGAACCCCC
Source organism: Symbiodinium kawagutii (assembly GCA_009767595.1). Taxonomy (NCBI): domain Eukaryota; class Dinophyceae; order Suessiales; family Symbiodiniaceae; genus Symbiodinium; species Symbiodinium kawagutii. Next base: position 493,358 of record VSDK01024450.1, read on the forward strand.
CCATTAGTTGGTTGGTTAATATTGACCCATAGCCAACTCTTGGCCATCATGCCGAGCAGAATGAGCCGCTCATGTGCCGCTGAAGCAGCCGCTGTTTTCTCTGAGGGAAGTGACTATCTCTGGCGAGAACTTTGGATCTGCCTGGTCGGACAGCGACGGAGTGGGACGTCCCAGCTTGGGAACGGATGCAACTGATGCAGCTTGGGATGTGGTGAGTTGGTTATGTCAGGGTTTGCCAATGATGCATTTCAGTTCATGATAGTGATTAATCAACCAGGATGGTTAGTTGATAGCGGTTGGTGATGTTTGCACATTGTTCACTGATGTTGAATGATGGCGAATGACGCTTGGTGCAAGGTAATAGTCAAATATACGCAAAAACAGGAAGATCCTTTCCAATCCTAAAGACAAAATTCCCTGTATTGAATGATGGATTCCTAGACACAAAGCCATGAAAAACTCCCTGCAGTGAGATCTCCCATAGATTTGCCTTTTTTTGATGTTTAAACAGGTGGCACCATCTAAAATTCCCATAAATGGCGTCCCCTGAAGTTGTTTGCATGTTCTTGATGTATTTGCTTACTGAGAATACTGTAAGTTCTTTGTTCCTGGAAAGTTGGCAGCTGGGTTAGAGCTCAATAGCCCCTGACCTGCAAGATTGTCAGCACTGGTGATTCCCTAGCATTTGACCCAAGAAGAATAGAAGTGGCAAGAGTGGATGGAGTACTCTGGCAGCACATTTCTTGGGCATCACTCCCTATTGCAGAGGCCGTCCTTCATCAATCATTACTTGTTGGCATTCCTAGGATTTTTGTTTGTATTTGTGTTTGTTGCTTGGTTTCTCCTACAAGCAGTTGAGTGTTTTCTAGCGGGGCCTGACGAGGTAGCTGATTTCTTCATGGCTCAACTTGCACAAGAACTCCTTGAAATTTCATGGGTGAGTTGTTTGTTCACATTGTCACCGTGTTGGATGCTGCTTGCAATAGACATGGGTGTTTCTCAAAATAGGGAACCCAAAAAATGCATGGCATATCACTAATCATGATCACTTTTGGATGAATGGGGGGTACCACTATGTGGCTGTGGGTCAGTTCACCCCGTACCCCTGGTTCCTCCATCCTTGACCAGGCTGTTTTCCCTTTAAAATGGTCGCTTATGAAATGCCTAGAAAATTGGTTCGTTAACTGCTTGACCCAGCTCGCCATGTTGAGAAACCACAGCATGGTGTTCGGTGTTGGAGGTAGATCATCAGGCAGCATCTTCAAGGTTTGACCATTAGGAATCTCACCTGTGGACATGGAAAGGGACCCCGTGTGCCTCTGAGTGAGTTGCGTTACCTCGTCTAGTCGAAATCATGAGGCTATGGGTCAATATTAACCATCAATGATGGAAGATAATGACCAACCAACAATAAGGAAAACAATGGTTAATGACAGGGGAACCTGGGGTACGGGGTTTTGACCCACAGCCATGATAGTGGGTTTCATCTGACATCATGGATCATGAGGGTTTTTGTTGTGGATGCTTTCATGGGGAAGCAGCCAGTTCTACACAAGGTTTCGGAGTTGCGAATGGTTTCGTTCTACTGTGGTTGATGTACCAGAGAGTAAAATAGTTGACAATATACCAATGACATGACTGATGACCAAGGGTTTACATTGAGGTAAGTCATGGCAAACTTATCGTCGTTGATAATCTGGTGGATCCGGATGATAAACAACGAAGTGTTGGTTGCTGCAACCATCCTGGACAAAAATCATACAAATATGTGGTTCTCCCCAAAAACTAATGGTGATTGTCAGCCAATTCTCCAATCAAAACGTGGTTGATGACTTGTTAAGCATGGTGTTTCACAACAAATGCTATAGAGGACTTTGTTTTCCCTATTGTCCATACATGGTGTTTCCTATCAAACCACGTATGGCTTCCAGGGGATCAGCAGGACTACCACCGGGTAACCGCCCGTGCCGTAGCTCCTCCCTGGCTGCCTAGCAGTTCTGCGGAAACCATGCAGCCTCCGGGGGGAGAGATCATGGAGGCTCCAACGCCCATCATCTCCTATTGGTACGTTGGCCACTGGGCTGAAGTTCAAAGCGGGGGATGGCAAGGATGGTGCTGGGGATGGGATGGGCAGTGATGATCAACCCGTGACAATTTTTTGATTGAAATCTTATACAACCAGCAGGAAGGTTGCAATTTGGATCAATTTCGGCAGGCGAAACGAAGATGACAGGTGCAATTGAATGCGACTGATTGGATTTGATAGTTGTATTCCTAACGGTACTAACCATAATGATCATCACGATGACAAGCGTAATGATGCGGTAGTTTATTTACATTTAATTTCTCAGGATTTTTCAATGACACAGCTCAACCAAACGGGGCCCATAGCCACTGAGGCAATTCTGAGCCCACAGCCGCGAAGCTTTGTGGGCTCATGAACCACCAAATAAAAATTGATAGATGATGGTTGACAATCATTGGTTGGTGGTTTCAAACATATTTTGTTTTTCCTACTATTATTAACAAATCATTGGTTGGTTGACTAATATTTTTCCTAGGGGTTTGAGCCACCAACCAGATCATTGATGAGGCATAAGCAACTCGTCAGCAAGTGAGTATCCGTCCTCAATCCTGCTAGACAAATGCCGTTGATGGTAGACGCCAATATTCTATAGAGAAAAGCTGTCAACATTGAAACATGTGCGAGGTGAACAACAACTGTGAGGGTTGTTTGTTTGGGGACGAAACGGTATGGGAATATTGTCAGTTGCTCCCAGAAGTGTCGACATTTGATGACTTTTAGTGGTGCAAGTAGATTATTTGTGGTTCTTGTTTCGCTCCCTGTTGGAATTCCATGTTGTCCGATTTCCGTTCACATCAATCCGAATCATCATGTCAAGTTGTTCATCATTGGACATTTGCACAGTCATCAACAAAGGTGAGTATGAAATGACGTCATTCAATGAACCAACTTGAATTCACTGCTGCTGCTTTGTACGACCTGGTTCATGTTTTCCAGCTATCAATTGAAATCAGAGTGCTTACTCAGCCAGATCGAGTCGTGATTGGGCAGGTTTTTCGGCGGTGTCAGTTCCCGGCCACCTGTGCAGGCGAAAACAACTGGAATGTCTGCATTCAACAGATGCTTTCCAGCATTGATTCCGTGCATGCAGGGTGGGAATACCTTGCTATAAACCGAGCATTGGAATCTCATTTCATGGTTTGTTCTTGCAAGATGCCAATGTATCAATGGATATTGGTTCCTCGAGCTGGGTTGTGAAATGTGTGTATTTTGCTATGGGCTCAATGAGTCTAGGCTGCTTTTTGCTTTTAACCTTGATGGTGGAATGTACTAACCACAGTGAGGCTAGTAATTATTTGCCATGATGGTCGTTGATCCTGGGTGTACCAAGAATATCCAGCATAGACTCTGTCCTACATACATTGACGATGGAGCTCTTTCTTGTCAGAGACTTCAGGAATCGTGGAGATCTTCGGGTGATCATTGTTTCTCTTGGCGAATGATAGTGAGTGGTGGTTCATACTGGTGATTGTAATCGTTCATATTTGTCAAGCACTGGTCAATGGTGATGGCTGTTAGCACTGATAATTGGGAACAATATATATATATATATATAATGATTCCTAGAAATATGCTAAATCTGATGATTATTATAGTGATTAGGAATGGTTCATAGTGTGTTTGACTTTCCTCCTGGAGTCGACCTGTGAGAGTCAAAGATAGCTCTCGTAGGTAATGTAGTACTGCAATATCCCTCTACTATTGTTGCTACTTGTTGATGACTAGACACTGTTTTGGAGCTTTCATCATCCTGACTGTACCATACCTATGCCTGATTAACCACTATATATTGCAATTGTGAACCCGTATGAACCATGATTATCAACAATGAGTTTCTTATTTGTGGTAATGATATTTACAGTACTTAATAATTGATAGTCATCATTCAAACCTGATGGCCATTGACTATCAATCATCGGTCACCAGTAGTTTTAGGCCTTATCAACCATCACTTTTAGGAATCCTTATTAACACACTAACTTGATAACCATATTTTTTGAGTTTTAAACTTATGGGCCTTATGCAACCATCCATATTGCACCTCATTCACCGTTTTCAAGCATTAATTAACAAGGACTATCAACAAGGATTTTCGTTTTTCAATGGTCGATAATAGTTGATAAGGACACATATTGATAATATCAACCTTGATTATCAATTGTTTTCAAACATCAACAAGGATGAAGGACTCCTGTTGAATCACCACTATGCACAGCATCAACCGTTCATCATTGAACTAATCATTAACAAGAATTAACCAGGAACTATCATCAACTAAGGACTATCAACCATCAACCCCCGCCACCCTGCACAGCAATCACCTAACATGATACGCATTATAGCTCAGAAGCAGCCATTAACTATCAACCATTATCACCTTGACTAAGCATCAACAAGGACCATCAACCATTCTCCATGCCTGGCTGCCCTGACTAAGCGCACGGTTGCGCCAGGATGGCGGAGACCTATCGAATGATCACCGGCGAGTTCAGTGGTCAGTGGAGTGAGGAACAGCGACTCATCAAGGCGCGAATTTGGTCACAAGCATCCCAACCCCCTGAAGTTGAGCATATGGCCGGTTATTGGCTGATTCAGAGCTGGTTAATGATGGTGAATAGCTGGTTTAATAGCTGGTTAATGGTGATGAATAGTTGGCTAGCAGCTGGTTAGTGATGGTGAATAGCTGGTTAAGAGCTGACCAATGATGATTGATGGTTGTTAATGGATTGGTGGCTACTGATGATTGCTAATGGTTGATGCTTTGCCAGGCCTATCGCAGGTAGCCAATTTTTGTTGATATATACCCAGCATTAGTGGTTCATGCTTTGCTGGTTCATGATAGTCCGTGGTAATGTCCTGATATTTCAGCCGGCTCTATATTCACTAATGATTATGTCTCTGGCTACTTCCATAAAACGCAGCTCGTTTCACAATTGAAATTGTCATTTCGATACCTCAATAGTTGTGGTTTGTTGTGACTAGAGAATGACCAAGTGATGATACGGCTATGGGTCATAATGAAGCATCCAAACATGGGTAGGTGAACATTCCGATAGTTGGGCCTGTGTGGTCATTTATGCGATGTTCCCCAGGAGTACCTGGTTTTGACGCACAACCATATGATGATACTGGCTGCTGGTGAAGCAATGATGTGCCCAGGTATGTGATTCAGGAGACCTTACAGTTTGCTTGCAGCCAAAGACAATCCACCTTCAACCAGCAACAGTGATCATAGTCAATGAGGTCAATGAGTTGTCTATACTATTAGATGGTTTTAAGCATTTATTTTCCTCAACACTGGGGATGGTTGGTTGGTTGATAATTTGGGATGGCTCAAAGCCACCAACCAGTTTACCAACACATGCTGTACTTCGTGCCATACAGCAGCTGAACCGAACAGTTGGTGCACGCTAGGGTCTTTGTAAGTTGCACAACATAGACCTACTTACGAGCTGGAAATATCTTTCACTCAACTGGTAGTCGCCATTGTCAGCCATCAAAAAGGATTCTGAGCCGTCCTGGACTCAAAACCTGCAAAAGAACGTACCCTTGTTGACTAAACAGATGATCTCAATGATCATTGTATCATCATTTTTGCTTATTCACTATAACCATCCAATCTTGTATCAGCCATCATTCACCATCATGAATCATTTACCATTGTGAACCATCAATTCGCAACAAATCATCCGTCAACCATTCATCAATCCCATCCCATCGGAGGAGACGCGAAGCGAGAAAATGAAGGACAAGATTTATCGAGCCGCTCGCACCAGAAATTTCCGGTTGGCGCCTCCCCAGGTTCGTTTAAGGGCTGAGGCTAGGCAGCTGGTTTGTTTGAAACAGATTTCGTCAATAACAACCAGTAGGCACAGTAGGTTACGAAATCAACACATACCATTGATTGGTTGGCCAATAACAGGTTAATACTACACGTGTAGAGATTAATGCATATGTAAGCTTACCAACCAATATTAACGCCTATCAAGCATTATTTAATATCGTATAAGGCTTCCATGAAATGGCATGAATTACACTGATTCATTATTGACCGCAAGAACCACAATTCTCCAATTCTACTTCTGCAACCTACTCGTACTACAACGATGGCGATTCATCACCATTAAAAACTAAACATACTGAAATTATGAACCACTACAATCACCCATATTGTGTTTTTCTCCATAAGAACCATCAATCACCCATGATTTTCCAACCACTAAAACCATTATAGCCAATATGTACAAGGCGGGCAATTGAAAGTTGGGTAACTGTATTAGTGGTACTTCACCCTAATTAAATTTTGCCAATACGGTGAACCTACAATAGATATAAACCACCAGTTATAGGCTCATAAACTACCCCCGTAACCACCTGGTTGGGGGCCCACCTTGTACCACTCACAGCCCAGCGCAACATGTAGCCCCCAACGCTCCCTCAGGAAACTGGAGGCCGCATGGGCGAGGAATACAGCCCGTCCACGCGGACTGCCAAGGCAGCCTCAGGGGAACCACTCGTTCACCTGGGGTGATCAGGGCCTACGGAATGTACATAATTATAGTATGGAATGTGTATAGTATACTATACCAAGTAGCAAAAAAACTAAAAAGATAGGTTTTATACAGATAAGATAGGTTTTATACTACATAGCACTGATAGTATAGAAATAAATGAACGTAGAATATACAAAATAGGTCTTCTAATTGCTGAATCCTTACATAAAAAATAGAAAGATAATAATAGATGGAATAGGTGTTCTTACATTTTTGATTTTATTTACATGTTATACATACGTAGATTTCAACATGTACACGTTGATGTGGGCGTTTTCATGTACACACGCTTGCGTTGTACATTCATGTTTTCAGAATATTTGTCGATGATATACTGACATTATTGGTTTGTAAATACAATGATATATCATTTATTTAGATATGTATACCCAAACATGTGGTTTGCAATATAGTTGTTCATACATACTGTATATGTGTCAAGGGTATGGAAGTCGTAGATTATTTACTAAAAATGGGGATCTACAACAAACTGACTGGAGCTTTCTCAAAACAAAGAGCTCAAAGTTGTGGGTGGTTTACTGTAAATGAATAACAATCTGGATGATAACTGGGGTCCCCTATGATTTGAGAAACACATATATGGGTTTGTCTATAGATACTGTCCCCGAGACTAGCAGTCTCTCTTTTCGTAATAGCTACCATTGGATACTTCCCAGGTACCATCATGGCCCGTGGACACCCCCGTACGTGTGATGTCCCCGGTGGCCAACCGAAACGGATGTTTGTTATTCCCGCAGCGGAAGGTGAAGGACATCTTTCAGGATCCGAAGCTCGGAAGGGCATGGTGGGACGTGGGGAATGATGGTTGCAGGGTGGTTATTGTGGTGGTTGAATGGCGATCGAATGATGATTAACAAGCTGGTTGAATGGTGGTTGAGGTCATCGAATGCTGCTTAAACAAGGTAGTTGAATGGCGGTTGAATGGTGGTCAATAAGGTGGTTTAATGGTGGTTGAATGGTAGTTAATGATTAATATTGACTATGTGGTTTCATGGTGATTACTCTGGTAATTTCCAAAACTTGGGTGATCATGGCTACGAATAGTAGCCGGTGGATGATGGTTAAGGGGATGGTTGGTAATGGTTAAGCTGATGTTGAATGAGCTAGTGAATCATGGCTAGTGGCTTCTAGTTTGCTTGCGTTCTGGACAATTGATGTAATTACGCCCCGGAAGTAAAGATCGCTCTAGACGGAAGTTCGGCCAAGCTGGCCTGTCAGAAGGATCCCGCCGACCTCTTCAGAGGGACAGGCTTAGATCCGAGAGAAAAAGTAAGAAATCGAGTAGCCCGGAAGGCCAGATCCTAGATGAAACGCAAAGGGAAGAAGTCAACAAGGCACGGAGACGAATCGATCTTCAGTCAAGCTTCAAAGGTACGACTGATAGCAGAAGGCTTTCCCGGAGCTACGGCTCACCAGTGCCTGACACAGATGCGTCAGAGCCTCTTGAGCGAGATAGGAGAGGAGGACAGGGCTGGAGCCCTGAAGCCGGTAGCGATGCTCTACTTCAAACAGATGCTCTCCCGCAAAACCAAGGGCCAGCCCAGAGGGAGCTGCTCAATCTATCGGCAGCGATAGACCAGCTCCTTCGAGGAAAAGCGTCAGGGCGCTGGACTTGATGTGCCAGCGCTACAAAGCCATCGAAGCAGTGATGGCTGGGGCCCACTGGTCCGTCGCACAGAGGTTGGAGGTAGTGCCTTCAGAGAGCTCAAGGTTGACAGCCTCCCAGGAACTCACGGTGGCTCAGCGGGCGGTTTCGACAGAACGGAAGGCGCAGTTCCTGGCCAGGCTGCCAGATGGGAGAAAAGGGGGGAAAAGCAAGAGTGCATCATCTTTGTGTAATATGTATGTTCAATCAACAGACTAGTGATGGTTGATAGTGGTCATATCTGCATATACGCGCTTCTGTTCAGTGCGAAAACAGCTGCTTTTGTATATTTGCAGCAGCGCCTGTGGCGGCTGAAGAATCCGCACCTGGTTTTTGAAGGAGCTACCAATGCTGTGCCTGTGGCTGTGGAGGAATTCAACGAACCCAATGAAGCACCTCCAAGTGCCGGTGTCAGAAGTGCAGGTGTTTCAACCAGTTGGTTGAATACCGTACCTTTTGGAGCTTAGGAGCCGAATGACTTTCCATGGCCCGCATGGAGTGACGGTACATCGCTGTGGCACTGGTGGCGTAGGTATTGGTATCGCCAATGCCAAACCACCCGTGGATCGCCATGAGTGACGACGAAGCACCTCCTGCTTCGCATGGGGGTGAGACAGCTGCGCATCTTACCACGGAAGGTGGGACGGCTGCGCCTCTTTACCACTGAAGATAGGACAGCTGCGCGTCCTATCGTGGAAGGACATGGCAATGGATCAATCCTGGGAAGTTGAGGTGGATTTCAGTGGGTTGACCAACAAAAACCACAAGGATCACAATTCAATTACTGTAGCATTCATAGATCCGTTGATCCTGGTGTTTACTACCATTGATTTTCACTTTAATCATCAATATTGGCACTGATATGGTTTATTATTGAATCTAGGTGATTTACCAACGCGAACCATTGTTGACTATCACGAAACGATGATCCGTGTGGAGTCAACCGTGATTAGCCGTCAATTCTCATCAATCATCTTCAAGAATCATCAACCATCATCAGTCATGAATCACTCATGAATCGCTCATGAATCAATCATGAATCAATCATCAATCAATCATCAATCAATCATCATTTGCTGATCCTTATTTCTTGTCAACCACGATGAAGTATCACCACCGATGGCTTGAAAGACTGACCAATGACCTGCGCTGACCTGGGCTCCAAGTCATGTCGTCGCCAACACGTGGAGTCACGGGGCTGACCCAGGTTGGTCCACCCCCCAGGTGGGTCTCGAAAAAGGGGAACGTTCCAATGGTGGTTTCTTAAGCCGTAGGGGACCCCGAAGTTATGGTTGGTTTGTTACCTATAAATGGGCTACAACTAGGTGATTTGGGGGTACTCTTATAATTTGAGAAACAGGCAAATGGATAGTTTGTTGATGGGTAACAATGGCTATTCACAAGGGGGAAGATATACAAATGATACGGGTGAAATGCCAGCTGTAATGGATGGTTTAGTACTATGAATGGTTGATTGATATTGGATGATCTGGTGGTCCTCTATTTTGAGAATCACCCAATGATGAGATGTTGGAGGCTATCCATGGACACCTTCAAATCCATGGGCGGACGATTTGGCCGAGGAAGTTTCCACCCACCAGCAAATCCTGGTTCAAAGGCGGGCGGGAAAACGACTGGAGATTCTCCATTAGTTAGTCATTTAAGCACTTAAAACTACAGTTAACGCCACATACAACCACTGTGTATTGAGCATTTCCAATGTGAAAGAAGTGGATGCTCAGATTCGTTGGAACATGTCGTCGCATCAAGATGAAACATCGCCCAAACCGAAAGTTCTGGCGAGAGTTCAGTTTTTGAAGGGTCCATCGGACCTATCATGACTTCAATGGCTTCTGTCATTTTGTCATTCCCTCCTAGCCCTCCAAGAAGCCATTTTCTACCATAGAGGTTGTTAGGTTGTTACCGTACTTACAAACTCCATTTTCTGTCGGGAAATCCATCCATTTTTAGGAGCGGCCCTACCGAACCACTTGGCACATCCCCCACGGAACCTGGGAAGGTAACGAGGTGCCGGACATGAGCAGCTTGCAGCAGCCTGCCATGTGGAGAAGACTTCAGGAGCTGCTGCTTGGAGCTTGGAGCCACGGGTGGCAGCTTCACCTTGGGAAGTTAGTGGTTTTATATGGTTTTACATATGTTTGGTTGTTTTCTATTAATTAATGGTTTGATATGGTTTTACACAGTTTTATAGTGGTTAGCAATGGTTTTAATGATGGTGCTAATTGCTTTCTATATGGTGGCTCATCCATCCTTACACGGGTTTTAGGTAGTGAATAGCCAACAAATGCTCGTTTATAGTAGTTAATAACCAACTGATATTCATCACTTATTGTTGAGAACGTTAGATTAATGAACTATATATATATATATACATTTATATTTACGTTTGGTGTCACCAGCCAATTCTGGTGGACCCGGGGATCGTTTATGAACATGTATCGACCATCATTTTGCATAGTTTCACAATCGCAGTTCACCAACCCCAACTGCACTGCCAACTAGTGGATCGTCCATGGTAAATGGCTCTGGTGAGCCAGTTCCTTCGGGTTCTCTTTTGCATAGGGATGATGGTTACGTGGCACAACCACAACTGGAAATTCATCTTTTGGTGAGCCAACGTCAGCCATGATCATTGACCTTATGATGGCTGACTAGTCATAGTGTATATAAAGAAGCCAAATAAATATCTCGGGCACTGTTTTGGTGACCAAACTGGTTGAATCCATTACCGGTGCACTTCCTGTGACTTCCGCAGGTCTTCCCGCGAGAAATCAATGGTTTTTTCTCGGGACCCCAACCGGGTGCCTTTCCACATTCACTGTGAGGAGATGGTCATCGATGCTCCGTATCCATTGAGTCAACCTGGCATCGTGCCACGTGGTGGTCGTGTTTATCAAGGCTGGTCCAGCACTTCCTGGAGTTCACAACAAGGAAACCTTGGATGGACGGAAAACCATGGGAAAACCATAGGAAAACGATGCAACATCACCTTTTTTACAGATGTTTTTTCCAGAAATTTCTATGGTTTTGCCAGGTTAGTTCGCCAAAGAGTCATGTTTTTCCCGTTCTGATCGCTGATGCTGCGGTGGTATTGTCATTGATATCAGTTGATATATCTTTTATCACCATATCACCATATCAGTCATTGATATAATGATCGTCATGATGATTCAGATAGGTATTCCTTGCGCTGGATAATCACATCACACGCCTGGACCCCTTGACGTTCCCCTCCCATCTTTGGCCTGGACCTGCCACTAGGACGGTACACCCAAGAGCGGGTCCTGTCTTCACATCCCAAAGACATCCAAGTTGCTGTCGTTGTTGGAGATGCTCAAAGAACCATTTCTGTGTGAGGGACGGTTACATCTTGTGGTCGTATCCATTGGTTTTTTGTGTTGGCGGTAGTAGTTTGATCATTGGGATGGTAGGTGACCCTTCCAGAGGTGATCTCCCATAGAGACAGATGGCGATAGTCCCCATGTAATTTTGGATCGCGGATGTTTTTTTGCTTATGGCCACCAGACCAGACTAGGGTTAACAATGGCTTGTAATGATTATATGAGTTTCATTCAAACATCACCAGACTGTGTTTCAATGGCCGATGTCTTGTAATGATTTTCATCATGGTTGATATCAGTGTATCGCATCCAGCAACAATCAACACCTGGTCATCAACACACCCAACAAGCGGTTGTTATATCTGCCATACCTGATAGTTATCCAACAGTTTTGTTCACCAACACTTACCAGTGTGAACCATCCCCACCCATCCCCAAGAACCATCCCCAACCATCCCCAAGAACCATTCCCAACCATCCCCAACCATGCCCCGCAATTCCAACCGTTGCGGAGGCGTCATGGAGAATTTCTACCTGGTCGCTGGCATGCAAGCTCTGGCAATGAAACCTTGGTCGCTCGGCGTAGGGCTCCCTGTTTTTGTGCGGATGTAGGCAATGGTTTGAACAAGATCTCGTGAATATTTCCGAGTATAGATGTGAATCATATTTGTTGGTATCGATCATTCAAAATCATATAGTATATGGGTGCGATCCTTTTGTAAAAAAAAAAACATTGATTAGAATTGCACAGAATAACTGCTATGAATTGTATTGTGAATATGTGTGAGTATAGACATGATTTATTTGCATGCGTTAGTGACAAACATTGGAAAACAAAAAAACATTATAGCATATGAGTGTGAATATTTTGTGAATAATGATCAAGGTATGGTTGTGCTGTGATCAGAAAATACTCATTGTTTGAGCAAGTACTAAGCATAAAATCAGAAAGCAATCCTTTGAACATAAATTTGTAAAGATATACAGGTAAAACACTTCTTTAACGTATTTTTCAACCTGATTTCCCAAACAATTACTGTAAAGATATTGGTTCAAAGTGTGCATATCATAAATAGATGTGTGCATTTAGATTTCAACAAGTACTTGTAAACAACATATACGTAATTAGTTGGTGGTTTGATTGATGTTTCTTATTTTCCCGAGTATGGGGGATGATCGGTTGATTGACGAGCATAGTTTTCGTATGGGTTGAAGCCACCAAACAGGTGAAATGATCTTTGTAAATGCTAAGTATAGATATCTATCTATGTATCTAAAGTGTATTACTATATCATACGCCTATTTATACACTTTAGAGCCCTTCCACTCAGAAGTTTTTCCGGACAAGTGATGCGGAAGCCGCTCGTTTTTTGGGCACCGAGGTTGATTGCACAACTCTTCGCAGATATGAAGTTCTCCAACCCTTCGCTAGGACGCCGGCGGGTCCAGTTGGCCGAAGTTGGCAGCTACTGATTGACATTGACTATTATTGACTGACATGGCTTTATCATGATTGCTTGAAGATCTTCGAAGATCATGGCAACGATGACAGGAATAATCATGGTGATGAGGCCGGCTATGATTATCACCGTCAATACTGATTGTTTACATGGAGGATTGTGGATAATCATCACCACCTCATCATGTAACAGTTGTTTGTTCACTGTATGTTTTATGATGTTTACCACTGAAAACAAACAAATCAGTTGTTTGTTCACATGGCTGTGGGTGGTCCCTGTGCTTCGACCAGTTCCGGGACCGAGTTGTTGGGATATTCAGATCTGTTTGTTGGTTGTCGATATCTGTTGTGAGCCTTAGCCATGTGGTGGTTTCTCAAAATCGGAGACCCCCAAATCATCAAACATTAATCATTTATAGTAATAAACCAACCATAACTAAACCCCCCAGTCATAGTCTGTTTGAGATGATGACTGGTTGATTTTGAGGGTCCCATTGATGCTTGGTTTATTGGGTGGCTCATAGAGGATGGTTTGGGGACCCACATCAGCTGGATGGCTTATACCCACGAATTCTTAGGTTTTTGTTGTGTTTTTAAGGGATATGATTGATTTACCATATAACCACTAAAAATATATATTTTTAGCAAGGGATCTATAAGCCACCAAGTCAGTACTTGCGAATCAACTACTATCAACCATGAGATTGATTTTAGTCCCCTATTTTGAGAAACACCTATGTGGGATCATTCACCCAATTGGTTACATAAGATTTGTTGTGATCAAACCTCCACTCACCAACAAGCTTGAGAGGCCACTTTGCGTCAGCGCTTTGCGCCGACCTCTTGTGGTCTTGATCCATGGGCTGGAAAATGAATGGTTGATGAATGCTGATGATTAGATAATCACCTAGATAATCACCTGATTAATGCTGATTGATGGTGGTAAATAATGGTTAATGCCGATTGATGATGGCTAATGATGGTTGATGCTGATAAATGCTGATTAATGATGGTTAATGCTGATTCATGATTCTTAATGATGGTTAACAACTGGAGTCCTTTTAGTGACCACCCTTCTGGTAAAACAGCTGGAGGCTCGGATGGTGACACGACCTCCCAACAAATTGAACAAGAAGGTGTGAGTTCAGATCATTCATCTAACTAGTTACATACAGGGTTGCTGCCAGTGATGACTATGGTCAATTAGGGTTAATGGTGGATGATAAGCGTGAATAATGATTATAAGTTGGTCTATGGTACTTCGAACTATGGTTAAATGGCGGATCCTAACCAACTTATAACGTTTGGGGGTCCCTCCGTGCATGTATCCATCCCTTTTTCTGTCTGCTGCTCTGAAGTGCATAGCATGGCAAGCTTGCTGGGCGATCTGACAAGCTAGCGTGGGAAGAGTGGACATCGACAAAATTGTTTTCCTTGCCTTATGCATTCAGGATTTTCGTGATGCCAGTGCTGCTGGTAGCGCTGAATTCCAGCAAGAGTTGGATGAGATCGAGGAGAACCAGCTTCAGACCTCAGCCCACAAGCGAGTTGTTTCTATTTTCTCAAAGCAATGAGGACCTCCACCTGAACGTGGCACAGTGCGTTCAAGGGTGTGCAGCTTCCATGGAGTCCGCAGAACCTAAGGCAGGTGACCCCCAGTGGTCCAATTCATATACCACAAAAAGATGCGGCCATGACCCGGTCTTATCCCACCAGTGTAGATTAACGTCACCGGTCACATTAAAAAACTGGTACCAGCAATCCAAATCTCACGGCTAGATGACCGATTTTTCTTCGCCCCCGTGGCCTCCCAGCAGAGTGTTCCTGGTTCCTAATCGTTGCTGCAGTGAGGAGGATCAGCTTGACACGGGTTGGATCTCTAGTTGCTACAGACCTGATTGGTGAGCAATGCAAATGTGGACTTAGAATCACGGGAGATCAATAACATTAATCAACTTGCATCAGTTGAAACATAAATAGCTGGTGAATAACCATCAAATCTAGGGGATTTATTGATGTGGATCCATCATTACGTTCTTCTTGGGACTGTTAGAAGGGCGAAATCACCTTCTTCAGACATCGCAAGGCGTACCATCAAGCTTGCCACAACAAGTTGTGTCACTAACTTCTGGCAGTTCTAGAAATTATTGATTACAAACATCATGACCAGATACTCTAACACATATTGCTGTGTCACCAACAATGTTGCCAACAACACGTTGTTATTACACATCAGGTGTCACAACCAGAAAACAAGTGAATCAGGTGAATTGTGGTTGCACGACACCTGGCAATAGGTCGTAATTTCACCAACGCAGCTCTCCACTGAAACGAGAGCTGGACTCAGCTGGCAGGAGTTTACATCCTCCGGATTTACAAGCATGGGCAGTGGCATCAGGCACCAAGGGGAGATTGCGCCGAAGTCTTCGGGCTACCAATGAATACCTATGAAGCCTGGGTATCTCGTTGCATGAACAGTTGATTCATGTTGATTCTGTTGGCTTAGTTCACAGCTGAGTTTTCTCGGTGAATTATTGAATAATGGTTGATCATGATAGTTCAGCCATCAAGTGGTACATGTGAAGGCTGATATGAATGTGGATGAGCCCTGGCTCAGGGCTGGTAGTGCTCATGTAGGCCATCAGATCCAGGAAGAACTCGTATTGAGCATGGTTTCCGAACTATTGGATGTGGACAGCATGAAACATTGGTTCCATCGTACAGAGCATCTAATTAAATATCTAGTTAAGCATTGACCTGTTTGCTTCAGAAATAGTTCCATCTCATTAGTCATCAACTAGCAATTGCTCAACTACAGTTCATCCATGAAGCAAGATCATGTATGGTGTTGTAACCACAAAGAAACCATTTTCAACCATTTATGCGCCATGAAGATCCATGAAGTGACTAATTCCTAATCAACCACTACTGAACTATCAATCAACTTTGAATTGACAGGACCCTCATTGGTACGTCCACCATGGTGCACCACATCCAGCGTTACGTTGGCGTTGGATGGTTCCACTGCCAGTCAGGTGGTGATCGATGATGCCGTGCCCTTCGATGCTGCCATGAATCCTCTCACTGCCAGGTGTGCAACAACCAGGGGGAGTCATTCAGGTTCATAGTACCAGCAGCTGATGTGTAGTGCTTACTGATAGTAAACATGATTAGAAGTGCTTACTACTATTCCACTATATCCCAACAGTAGTTGATGAGTAGTGCTCACTGATAGTAGAAATGATTAGTGGTGGTGCGTACTACTATTTTACCAGTAGTTGACTAGTAGCTACTGAACTGGCAAGAACTACTTAGGGGTGATGATAGTAGTAAATGATGCAGTTGATGAGTACTTGAATAGTTGTTTCTGGTATGTACTAGTAGTTTGTTTTCTTTTTTTTCTGAACTAGTGCTTGATTGACTGGTATTAGCTAATGGTTGATTGGTAGCTATCAACCCTGCCCTAAAGTAACAAAAAACAAACAACAGGAAACTGGTTAGGTATGGATCATTGTGGTTGATGATGATTGACCATGATGGTTGATGATGATTGATGCTCGAGAATATCATTAGGGTTGAGTTGATGGGGAATACCGTTCCAATGCCCAACAGTAACATGGTTGATTTAGCATGATTGGGATATCAGTGGCTAGTTCAAGGTTTCAGCTGTGCTTAGTGGCATTTATTTGGAGAAGGACCAACGACATGTGTGTCTTGTGACAGACAACGATCAGCAACAGGGATGGTTTCAAGAAGCACTGCAGCCGCTTCTTTAAACATCTTGGTTTTTGGGAGCCACTTTTCTTTGGTTGGCTGCTTGCTTGATTCAACGTGTCAACCATTGTTTTCCATTGTTTGCCTGATTTTACCATGGATATCAATCATGTTTTACTATGAATTACGGCCCTTAATTGCAAGAATCCATCATGTCACCATCATCTAGCCACCAGTTATCCAATGTTCAAGCATTTTTTATTCATGACTCAACCATCATGTGTCCACTATTTATCCATCATTTCTCCATTTGTTAGCCATTATTAACCATCATTTCCCTGTGTTATAACCATGCTTGCTTCCTAGACTTCTGGTTGTCTAGCCATCACTTAACCAACCCTTAATCATCACTTACACATCTCTTAACCAGCACTTAACCACCATTCAGCCATCATTTAACCATCATTTCCACATCATCTCACCATCATTCAGCCGCCAGGACCGAGTTTTGGCCCTCCTTTCCATGGCCAGCACTGGTCGAGAAGGCGCCTTTGCCGTTGCTACTGATTTCGTTGGAAAGGTGGTCAATATTCACCAGGGTGGTTGATGTTGGTTTTAAACATGTTTTTGTGGAAACTATTGAATTTTTCTATGTTTAAAATATGGCTACTAGTTGGTAAGAACGGTAAAAAATAATCAAACATAATTAATTAGTGGTTAAACATCTACTAGAGTTGGTGGTTTGATCGACATTATCTCCTGTTCCCCGACAATTGGGATGGCTGCTTGATTGTCTACTATTTCTCACAGGGGTCAAAGCTCAAGGCTTTTTCGCTTCAAGTTCCGGCGATGAAGTCCAACCTCAGGCAGGTTGGGTGTCAGAGTGGTGTCTATGACAGGTTGGTCCAAGTGACCTTGGCCGAAGATGCCAGCTATACCCAAGCATTGGTGCAGAATCTCATGGGCGAACTTCACGTGTACCTAAACTCACAGGCAATTGAGGTTGCGCTCACCTATCCCAGGAGCTGCCTTTCCAAACCTTGGTGGCTCATGGAGATATTCCAGGGATTTTGATGGTGCAAGTCTATGCGACTGCAGCTTTTGCGGCTGATGCAGCCCAATATCCTGTGTTTCGAGTGCAGAACGGGACAAAGAGAGGCTGCACCTGTGGTGGTAGCCCGTGCAGTGGAGCAGGCAGAAGGTGCCATGGTGGAGTATTACAACCTATGATGCTTTGGGACTCGGGGACAGCTTTGAGCATGAGCTTCGTGCAGTGAGAGTGCTCGATATGGGACGACCTGGGTACCAAATGTGGCTCAGCCACATTATCCAGAAGACGCAGAGATTAAGACCCTGTGGGCAAAATTGAACATCCAAATTGCTGAGTACCGAGAATGCAAAGCTCACCAAAGCTCGCTTACATACTTGCATCAAGCAACTTTTTCACCATCACGGTGCACCGACTGGTTTCTGTGTAATCACCAGTGGTTGTAAGTCTGTACTGAACCAAATCAATCATTTGCCTAGAGATGATATCATTTCTTGCCGTGGACACACATTCTAGGTGGCATGCCTTAATGAGATGGTGCCCCAGCCATCTTGCAGATTCACACGAGGAACCACTTGGGCTCATTGCACAGCGTCATGACATCAGTACGCCTCCCTTCAATCCGTTGCCATCTAGCAATTATGGCAAGCTAGACGTAGCAGTAAGGTTGGGTGATGAAACTGGACCTCAACATGAAGCCGGGGCTCAGTCGTCTCCCAACCATGTTCTCTCACTGAACTCACCCCTTTCAGTCTCTTGAACATGTTTGCCACAATGGCATTGGTCACATATTCCTAGTGAGTTTACCTGGACCAGAAATGTCACACTTGATGAGCTTTGCAGGTTCCTGCATCCGTTTCATGCTTGGATTGCCATTAGCAACTTCTTGTCACAGCTAACATGGAAGCATGACCCAGGTGATTCAACTTCTTTTCTCGAACTTGCATTCTTGGCCAAGCATTGTCATGTTGACATGCGACACCACACCAAACGGATACATATGTTCGCTTGATCAAGAATATTGTTTCCGACCACCGCATTGTTGCCTCGTTTTCAACTAGTTCTTTCATCAATCTCCAATGGTATCGAAAACAAAACTTAAGTATTTAAGTATTTGCCTTCCTTTGGAGCCATTCATCAAACTTGCCGTGTTGTTCCAGGGGAGAATTGGCTTCGTTTTTGAGCATTTGATTTGAACCTTGAGACTTATTAGTGTCTCACACAGTGTTCGCTGCAAGTGCAGCAGTTCAGGGACCCTGCCACATAGATCCCTTTGTTGGCAAGAAATGTTTGCCAACCATCGGGGTACTTGGATGTGCATTCCCACATACTGTGACTTGCCACGGCTATATCCTTGCCCCAAGTGCACGTTCAAACATCCATGCCTTTTGATGTTTGATCGTGACTTGGGTGGAGTTTGTTCTCTAAGGTTGGTTATGCATATTTAGAGATAGTTGGCCCCCAACTGAAAGAGATTTCAAGAAACCGTATTTTTGAGGCATCCAAGATTGGCCAAGTATTTCGGCCCTGGATAGATAAGAGTTCCGGAATGTTGTTCGCACATGGAACAACGCATGTTCAATCGAGCGGTTATTTCTTGGTCAATTTTTATTGTAGTGTTTTTTGTTAGAAATCCTTACAGGCCCTACTGAATCTAGTTATTTTTTGTTCAGTCGAGCATCCCCAACCAGTCGAGCATCCCCAACCAAACAATCAAGTAGCCAACCAACCAACCAAACAATCAAGTAGCAAACCAACCAACCAACCAACCAACCAACCAACCAACCAACCTTTACACTTGACCTGAACCCGCACTAGTTCCATGATCGCAGGCCTATGCGAAGCTCCACGGCAGTTGGGAAGCTCTCAGCGGTGGCGGACATGTCGAGGAGGCGACCCCCGAGTTGTGGTCGCGCCATGGAAGATAGGAAAGTGGTAGTGAGAAGTTCTGGTTGATAATTGATAGTAGGAGGTAATCTAAACAACCAGAAAAGTGAATTTACCAAATATTATATATATATATGTATATATATAGGGCAAACAGAAGTTGTCATCACCTTTTGAGCTTGGACAAGTAATGACGACAGACGCAAGTTGACAATAGGAGGCAAGAAGTGATAGCAATAAGCAGGTTAATTGTGGATAGTCCACATAACAGTAATAAGATATGATAATACCATATCAGGAAGTAAACAGACCAGGTAGTAAGGAATTTAAAAAGGACTACCTCGATTTGAACCGCGGGTTGGGTTTACCTGGTAAAGCAATAAGGAATGAGAAACACACAATAACCCTCAGATCAGATGTTCATATTTGTACATGTATTATTGTTTTTAAAAGTTACCCAATTGTTTGGGCATGTAAAACGAAATGAAAAAACGATAACCCTGAAAGTACGTAATTGGATTTAAGCCCTGTTTTCTTATTGCCTCACATGATTAATAGTGAAAACTAGTTGGATAGTAATAAGCAGGTTAATACTTGACAAGCAAAAGAATAGTGTTTAATCTCAAAGGGTGACTAGTCACAACCAGTTGATAATAGGTAGCTAGTTAACAGTGATAGCAGTTAATAGGTAACCATGATAGTTAATAGTTGATAGTTATTGGTTAAACTAGTTAACTGATATTGTTCATAGGACAACTAGTTGGTCAAGCCTGGATTAGTAAAGCCCTTGATTAATAGGGGGTATCCCCCAGAAGCCTTAGTTTCCCATTGAAATGGTACCCTCACAATTGATCAACCTATGGTAGTAAGTGATGACCAACAAGAATAGTGAATTTGCCAACTACTGCGAGCTGGGTTCGTAACATCCAAATTCGCCAGGCATTGTGGTTCCCAACACCTTTAACAGCCAGGGGTACCAGGGAGGCATTGGTGTTGATAGATCCAGAGCCCTGGGCAGCAGTTATGGCTGTCCAGAAGGTCATGTCGGTCATGCCAGAAGCGTAGCTTCCATGCTTGCCATGGCCACCACGGTTGACTTATGTGCTGCGAGGGCCGTCATCATACGCTGACAACTGCGCAGTATACGAGTGAGATCACCGCTCCATAAGCATCATCAGGGTTTCATAACAGCTATCCTTTCGCTAGCTTTCACTAGCCATTTTATAAGCCATTTTATGGCTTCCATATGGGTTTCACTAGCTTTCTACCATGGTTAAGCCATTTTAAACAGCTATCCTTTCACTAGCTTTCCCGCTCAGCGCGGCCTAGCAGGTCATGACCGATCTCACGGGCGGTTGCTCCACGCGCTTCGGGACGGCGGATGCTCGGACGTTTTTGCCTGCGGACGCAGGGCCATGGTGGAGGCTTCGCAAGGCAGAGGGTGGTTGATTTCTACTATTGAGCCATAGGGAACCCCCCCCAATTGAATCACTGGGGGGATCATTTTTATAACCATGCTAAAAATCATGTCATCTTATAGTGACTCGAATAATAGTTGATAATCGTAAAAAAAGGGGGTTGCTAATGGCTAATAACATCTGATATTGGTTAACGATGGTTAGCAATGGTTGGTGCATCAAGTGTATTGCTGCTAAATGGTGTAGTTTCACTGGATGATGAACCAGGAAACTAGCAAGTGGAGACAAATAGTCAGCTCATGCTTGCTATCGATGGATCCGTTTTGTTCATAAGCCACGCTTATATGTGGGATACATCATCAACATCATCAACGTCATCAACATCATCAGCTTATTGTGTTAATCACCAGCTAATGATTTCTATTGCTGATTGTCACGAGGCTTCGCAGCACCATCATTATTTTCATTGTGATCCCTAGTGTTTGTTCATAGCACATTCATTGAAGGTGAGTGGCAACTACAGCTCCACAACCATCAACCGAGTTATTATCACCAACCACAACCGTCATCAACACCGCAACAGTAGTTCTTGTTTGCCTTGCGGAATTTCGGTAGCTCGGGGTTCCCATTCCAGAAGAACTCACCCATCATGAACGTGTCTGAAACGCTTGTGGTGCTCAGGATGTTGCACAAGATCGACTCTGGCAGTACATGTACTTCTTGCAAGTCACCTGGCTCAGCAGCTGCCAATGCGAAGATGGACAAACAGAAGCAGTTTTTGACCTGGCCCAAGAACTGATCACAAATGCATCATCAAGCAAAAATGCTGGTGATTGGGCAATACTGTTTCAATCCTTAGTTCCATTTTTCTTGGTTATCAACCCGCCCGTTAGAACCACTGGTTCGCTGCTGGTTTCTCAATCCCCAAACACAGCAGCTTATCAACCACCAATCCAGATCGGGATGCTACATGTGTGCAGTTTCAAGCACCGGGTTGCAACGGGTTGATCGAACGTCAAACGTCGCAGTACAAGTGGACCCTACCCTTCCGATCACCATTGTAGTAGGTAACCAGCTGATTTCTACCATTGTTGTTTGGGGTTGGTTACCTATTTTGAAGAAGGAGTCACCGTTTGGGCAGCGGGGAAGCCGTACAGGAGACCACCCCCAGCTATCGATGGTGGATTTTCCAGCTAGCCAGGTGAGTGCAAGAGGGGAAGCCGTGTTTCTTCTGAGTAGGTGATTGACCTTGTTGGTGATCAACCTTGTCGGTGAGCCAGGGTGATTGACCTTGTTGGTGAATCTTTGAACTTTTTGCCTAGTTGGTGATTTCAATCAGCCTGTATTTGCTGAGAGGTTTGGGATGGTTGGTCGATTGACTTGTTTTCTTAGTAAGGTTGAACCACCAAGCAAGGATGTATGTGGTGAAGGAGGAAGTGAATGGTGGTTCAAAGATGGTCAGTATTTGTTGATTGTTTAGCATCAATTAATCATCATTAGTTAAGGCTGATTAACCACTGGTTCACATTGGTCTATAGTGGAGAAATAGACCACTGGCTTGTTAGTGACCGCGCCAGGACATGTGCCTCTTCGGTTGCAACATCAACGACAAGGATTCCGAGTTGCGGCGGGTGTTTCCCCTGAAGTGGTGATGTTCCGAGGTAGAGCTATCCCTAAGCTGCCTAGCGGTTGGGAGGGAGCGAGGACAGGAGCCAGAGGTATCCGGAGCTGGCCCTTGGAAGGGGGAGCTACCAGGAAGGGGTGCCCCAACCAAAAGGTAACAACAGTTGAAGATCGGCCGATTTTTCGGGATGAGAATCTGCTTGTGAGAGCAATATCCGAATGCAATATATATAATCTTAGAACATCTATTAAAAACCGGATCACTGGCCAGGCAGTACATAAAATTATAGCCTTTTGGTGTGAGAGCAACCTAGGAGGAGCCTGACATGGAAAGCTGGTGATACCCATCAACAGAGTTTTGCTGCATACGTTTGGGCTTTTTACTTTGATTTAAACATGATATCATGATGTGTACCGATGCGTACAACGTATAAGAACGGAGTTTGTGATGTGGATGCAGGGCAACCCCAACCCACCATGAACATCCATGAGCATCCCAAAGAGGGCATGTAGGTCTTTGTGATGTGAGGTACCACCAATTTGTGAGCTGGTATGTGTTTGTTGATCACAGTTATAGGATTTTGAGTCCCATGTGTTGTTTTTTTGTCGTTTTTTTATTGTATAAAGCTACAATGACGCCAAAGTTGTGTCATCATAACAGACACACAGGCTTGCATTGAGTTGATCTTGAAGAATCAAAGCGACCCAGAACATCATTGGCTGTTTGTGGTCCTATACCTGTGTTTGTGAGATGAACCTGTTACTCTTGGTAGTCATTGAAATGGTTGATGAACCATTTGCATGTGACAAAGGCCCTACATGGACCACTATATGATGACATCTGTTTCCATTTCATTGGATATACATTATATGATTATATATGTTCTTTGTTTCACATTTTCTTGACATACACACAGTGCTTTTGGAAGGTTTGAGTATGTTCCAAAATGTTCTTTGTACCCAGACTCCTGCTGGCCATCCATCTCTTGTACTTAGAAACATTCTACCTTACCTCCAGAATCCTTTAAGTCCTGGCCCCTGCTTAAAGTGGATTTGGCTTCTTCCCGCTGGATTAGCAGGATTGTTTTTGGAAGTAATGATCTTTACTAGTATCAAGGTCGATTTATCCTACTGGACGGCTAGTAAGGACCAATAAGTTCTAACATAGTGAGGATACTTGGGACAATGAGCTTACCAATTGAAAATCAATCACAACTGCCTGTTGTCGTTTTCAGACGTGTGTGGTTTATCACTTTGTTCCCAGTTGGTGCATATGGATGGGTTATTTTGTGTACATTTGTGTGTTCACCAGTGATGGTACACGACTTGTATTTTAAGTGGTGTGCCAACCATGTTTCAGACAATTGATATATTGTTTCTCGAAGAGATCAATCGTGAGCTATGGGTGTCGCAAGATCTACAGTCGAGGACCATGTGCCTTTCCCCTACTAAAATCCTTGTTATCACCTTCTCAGCCTTGCTGCGGTCATAGCCATTAGAGCAATCTCGATTTATTAAAGGGGACCCATCATGTCATTTTCAGTTAGGCGGATGTGTACAAGTCACTGGCCAGAAGGCGGCCATCATCCTGAACGTTGGCCATCCAGAAGTCCAGGTGAATCGAACCTTTTCCTGCGACCTGGTGCGGGATCCTGGGTGGCGAGATCAATGTTCATACCACTCGGAAGGCCATGACCAAAAGGATTCTCGCCAGAATTGTTTGCAACATCCAAAGAAAGCATGGACTTTCTCCCCGTGGCGGCGAAAGTGGAAAGTGGACTCTCTCCCGGTGGACCGCATGCAGCATTGGAATATGCTGGTGCACAGATGCTACACAGACTCTTACCAGAGAGAAAAGTGGCAACAACAGCGCTCCTGCATACCATGCACAGCGCCCGGTGGAGGCGCAAGCACCACCAACAACACAAACAACCAAGCCACCCCTGCACCGCAACAAGCGCAACCTGGGCCCCCTGTGGTGGCGGCCACGGTGGCCGGTCCCAGGTGAACTTCGGGTGGATCATCAATGGTAACCAGGAAACAAAGATGAGCCGAAGCTTTGTTCTTCAAAACGAACCGACCATAGTTACAATTGAGAGTTTCTGAGAGGATCGAATTTCGAGCTCAAAATTCATTGAGCAGCGCGTTTTCATTTGCTCTCGAGCCAATCATGGCATTGAAACCGTCCGGTCGTGGGGGAGTAGCAGCGCCTGCCGCGAGGGTTGCTGCCCATGCGCCTCCGGCAGCTGCCTGGAGCGCCGGCTGGAGCGGGAGCGCGGGATGGGCACCGAGTTGCCCAAGGTCGAGACCAACTGCTACCGCCATGCGGCTTAGACTCGCTCAAAGCGGGCGGTGGGCGCCGGTTGTACCGGTCACTCAGGCGACCTTTGACCAACCTTTGATCACTCACCGGCACGCTTTCAAGGCCCATGCTGGAAGGAGCTAGGTTGAAGTTAGCTCCCACTGGTGTTCTAGATCTGAACTGGATCTTAAACATTTCCCACCCAAACTGGGAGAAATTCCATGGCAACAATCGGCGAGCTTCGGGGACGGGACCCCTGTAGCCTTGCGCAGCCCGCCAGGAGTGCGCCAAGCGGCGGATTCCCATGGAGCAGCCGCTGGGTTACGAAGAGAGTTGCGAATCAGTTGGTTGCACTGTTGCAAGCAAAGTGGCTATGGGTCAATATTAACCAACCAATTTTCTAGGGATAATAACCAACAATAATAAGGGAAACAATGGTTCAATGATAGGGGAACAAACTGACATGGATGTGGAACAAATCCACCATTTAGAACGGTTTGATGGATGAAAATGATTAATGCTAAGGGGAAATCGTGATTCTTAACCCTCATTACCCTCTGGTGCGCTGACATGGCAATGTTTTTTTTGGATAGGAAACCCTCGGGGAACCAGCTATTTCGGATTCTCCATTGCCATGTTAGTTTACCAGAGGGAAGTAGCGGATCACGAAGTCAAGTATCACAAATAGTAGCGAAGAATGGTTGTTGGGTTAAGCATTAGCAAGGACAAAAAGTGAAGAATATGAGAATATGCTTGGTGGGTGCTCGTGGTTTACGATATGTTGAACTGAATGGATTTTTTTTTTGTTTCTGACAGAGGTTTGCAATGTAGTGGTGAACCATGTCTAATAGAGGTGAATTGTGGTGACTCATTATTATGTTTAATAAGGCATGATGATTAGCAGCTAATTTTCCTCAGCTATAAGATATAAATCTTATTTGTGATTGTTGATCCGTATTGATTTGTCCAACAATTAGAAAAACAATGACACAAATTGTTGGGTTTGTTCTCGGGGTAATGCAGGCGATTCATGGTACTTGTGTTTGCTTTTTGTTACTCGTTATTGTAGATTATTACGAACATGTGGTCATTTTGCTTTTATGGTGGCTGTAAGCTGCCAGTTCTGTGTTTCTTTCCATTGCACTTGCTGTCACCCTTGCATTGTCTTGCTGCTGCTCTAGCAGGTCGTGATATTTTTGTTCTAGCTGGTGGTCGTGGTATTTCTGAGCTGTAGGCAATACAGTAAACGCATCATAATTGTAGTCGTTTAACTTTGTTTAACCATTATTGTTGGTTATTATTCCCTATGAACCACTATACTTGTTGCCAAGAACATGTCCAAAACGATCGCAACGCTCGCGCCACAACCGCGGTGTCACCATGACCAGGCCCCCGCGGTCTGAGGTTTTCAATGATGTTGACGGGTAGCGTGCAGGGGGAAGGATTATCCCTTCTAAATGGGCAGCCAAAAAAATCCAAGAAATCCATGACTCAACCATCATAGTAGCATCATTAACTATCAGCCAACATTATAAGTTATTGATCAAGTCATATCGATATTCATTAACCATTGTCAAGTAGAATCTAATCCCATGCATCAGATTTCAAAACTGTCATCTATCATTGGCTTACTATTAGCATTCATCAAGCAGTGTAATTGTTGGCCATGATTGCTCATTAGTAACCAACATAAGAAACAATCATTCAGATGCAATTCATTGAAGCTAGCTACTGTCATCCAAGGCACTATGCATCCGCCATTTTCCGGCTGCAGAAACACGAGGGCGTTCCTTATGCTCCTCGTCGCGACGAATATGGTGGAGTTGTGCTTTAGCCTTTGGTTGATGAACCATGGCGAATGGTGAATAGAATAATAAGGAACCCATAAGTGGTTAGATCAATTGAGGTTAATAGATTAAAGGTTGAGAGGCTGATAAGAAAGCAATGCTGAATCTGTGTGTTGCTATACCTGGGGAAACACTATTTTATGATTGTTCATTCAAACGGTTCATGACATGCCACTGGTTAAAAAGGAAATATTGCTCTTTCTTTTGCTTGACATGGGAAAGATTGGCTGCCAATGGTTCATTGCAACGGTTCATGATGTCTTTGGGAAAGCACAGTTATCTTTTGTTGAAGGGAAACATTGCCGTGGTAAAGTAGTTGGTTAAGCAATGGCCAAAAAACAACAGTAGACGATAACATAGTGTACTGCGCGGAAACCTAGCGAACCTAGCTTGCAATAAACACGTTCGTTTGATTCACCCGTAGAACGTATTTCCTGGTTGGTGGTTTCAAGATGATTTTCTATTTCAACCATACTTGATGGTGTTTGATGGATCTTTGGGATAGGTTTTAACCACAAACTACTATCATCAAATATCATTGTAGGGAA
>VSDK01024450.1:520939-567947 GCA_009767595.1 Symbiodinium kawagutii
ACGTACCCTCTGGTAATCTGACATGGCAATGGAAATTCCACCATAAACGGATGATTCCTCATTGTTTTCCTATGAAAAATGGTGGGTTTTCCATTGGTGGTTGTGGGTCAAAACCCTGTACCCCTGGTTCCCTCATCATTAACCTTTGTTTTCCTTTATGATTGTTGGTAAATCCTCCATTAGTTGGCTGGTTAATATTGACCCATACCCTGGTATGTTAGATCACTGGCGTGTACTTTTGAAGGTACCACTCACATCGCCAGCGCAGCTGATAGATTGGTCTCGCGTGCTGACGATTGACCAATCACGGGATATTTCTTGTACCACCGAGCTGAACCATTTGGTGGTTTCTCAGAATAGGGGATCCCCAAAAATGGATGGTTTATGACTATAAATGACTAATAAAGGATGATTTGGGGGTACCCCTATTTTGAGAAACTATCATTTGTAAACAGCTCACTAATGAGAATCTATCATGTCGCGTTTGGCTCTACTAACCAGCTTATCAATGAGCATCATAAGCCTACCTTATTTTAACTACTGATCGCATCTAATCGCGGTAACTTTTCCTTGTCATGACCGCCTATAGCTGATGAACCCATTTGCAACCAACCTGCTACAGTATTTCAAAAATAAGCTAATAACAAATTTGATAGCTACCAACCAAATACAATAGCTTATTGACCACTTTAATTGTCAACCCAAGCAAACCAGTTGATTGACAATCACCATTGCTGTTCACTAGTATGCTCAGTGGAGCACTGCCAAGGGCAGGGCCCAAAGATAAACGATGATGGTTGATATCTCCATGTAAGAACACATGTTGATTAAGAACCTGTGGTCAATTGATGATGCAGGATATGGGTAAACGTATGGTTGGTGGTTGGTGATAATTCAGAATGTTTGGCAGTTTGACCATGATGATAGAGTATTGTTGATGGTTCAGAATGGTTAATACCGGTGATAAATGTTCTCAAGAGGAAGTAACATCCATAGATTACGAGCTGTTTGACTGTTTTACCTACTGTATCATGCTTGAACCAAATCAAAGATGTTAGATACCTATTACCCAGCCTGTCTATGCATATTACCCAGTAGTATGTTTCCGGTTTCTAAATACACGTACATAAGGCCTGCATACATCTTTGTCCTTATGCACACGTGTTCAAACACCCATTATCAACCAGCAATTCGGCCAATCTCAATCACGTTGAAAGACATCTTCAAACTGTGCGTGTGCCGCAGGTGTGTGTTTGTACCTCTGCCCCGCTCATCGCCGTCGCCCGAATGCCTTCGTGTGACTTGGCGGCATTATCAGCAGCGACAAGAACACTGGTACTCGTAGTTGATCATGATTCATGCTGGTTGATAATGAGGAATGATGATTGCTTAATGTGTGATTAATAGCTATAATGGCTATTGATGTCCAATGAACTTGCTGAATGCATATCAATGATGAAAAACGATGCATAATGGTGACACATTCTCTTAGATGCCATGATTGGCACCAGAGATCCTCTTGTGGACTTGTTTCCTTCATGAGGTTGTCCAACTTATTGTCAATCACATGGTGACTATCCCATTTGATGGCCACGGCACTTGTTAAAGTATGCAAGACCTGAAGAGTTTGATAGATACAGTCCTTACCATCATGAACCCTTACTACAGGAACCATTGTGAGTCACGATGAAGCCTTGGCATAAAGTCTGAACACCGACATGCTTCAGGATCAACCACAATTCGGAGTTGACTATTCTGTTCAATGAACCATTCCGGCTTGATAATGTTTGATTATTAAATCATTCCCTACGCTTGAAGTTACCATTACATTCTTACATTAGGTAACTAGCTGTTTTCTGCCAGCTGCTGTAACTGGGGTTGGTTACCAGCTCCCATTTCATGGTAACTGGAAGCATAAGGATTATATGTGTTTTATCAAACCCGTAGTGTATCAAGCATGAATCTAACCATGATGAATCGGATGTTCACCAGGGGCGAAATCCAACGAGGCAAAGTGCCCATGGCCGAAGGCTATGGCGTTGCGGATGGCTATGCAGCTTGATTGCAGAAGCAGTTCAGAGGCTGATGTTTGATACATGGCTGTGGGTCAAGCAGTTAACCAACCAACAATGGGGGTTAATAACCAACAACAACAAGGGAACCAATGGTTAATGATAGGGGAACCAGGGGTACGGGGACCCACAGCCACATGGTGGTTTCTTAGAACAGCGGACCGCAAAATGGATGGTTGAGTACTCATAAATAGTCAATCATGGATGATTTGGGGGGACTCTTATTTTGAGAAACCACCACATATCAGTATGATTCAGCAATTATCAGTACAGATATCCAATACTTGTTTTTGATACTCAGACTTCTCATTCATGATAATGATATGAGTAAATGCATGATCATGATTGAATCACATTGCGACCTGCATTTGTTAAATGTGATTACAATCATCCTCAGTGGGTAGTGCGAGGTGAGGCCCCGAATTGTTCAAACTTGTTGTCATAAGCGCTGGAAACATAGAGATCTACAGTTGGGCCCACCGCGGGTGGAAACCACCAGGCGACCAGCAGAACAGGTGGGGAAGCTTGGTGAGAGGATCACCATGAGACTACAGCCATCAGCTATCGGTGTTTTACCACAAATTGTTGTTTCAACATAGTTATTGGTGATGGTTTGATTATTGATAATTATGGTGTGGTCAAACCATAATCAAACTTACAAACCACAATAAAACTTACGAGCATCAAAAAATTAGATAATTATCAGTGATGCTTTGTTTTATTATGGTGAATTCATTGCCTCAACAAAGAAACTGCTTCAGCACCTGGGTCTCCAACCTGGGAAACTGGTTCAGCACCTGGCAACCTTCGTTGGGACCCACCGTTCCAACCTGGCGCTGCTGACGTAGCAGCGCCCGCA
Organism: Symbiodinium kawagutii; assembly: GCA_009767595.1. Taxonomy (NCBI): domain Eukaryota; class Dinophyceae; order Suessiales; family Symbiodiniaceae; genus Symbiodinium; species Symbiodinium kawagutii. The sequence continues at coordinate 523,871 of VSDK01024450.1, forward strand.
GCGCCTGCGCCGAGGTGTGGCTGCGGATCGACGACTTCGTTCAGCTCTTCGATACGATCTACGAGTGCCGACTCGCAACTCGTCGCTGGTGGAGCAGCAGCTGATGGAGGATAGTAACTGGAGTAGCTGGTGGATAGTAACTGGAGTAAATTTGTTGGCTATGGGTCAAGCAGTTGACCAACCAATTTCATGGGGGATATGTTGGTGAATATAGGGAAAACAATGGTTAATGATAGGGGAACCAGGGGGACTAAGGGTTTTGACCCACTGCCAGCTGGGTTTATAGTCCCATAGCATCGAGTTTTGGCAGCTGGTGGAGTCAGTGATCAACAACCGTGACTGGTAATGGGGTACGGTATAGTAACAAGAATCAGGGGGAAAACGGGGAAAACAACAGCAAGTAAACGCTTGGTATCCCACATGATGAACATTGATGAACTAGCCACTGGGTTGATAAACTACTATGGGGGATAATTACCAGCAAAAACAGGCAAGAATATAGCTGCTATCGTTGCTTAATCACTGCCTGGTCCTTGGGAAGGAGCGTTTCGGGAGCGTTTGGGGTCTCCATACTTCCCTCTCCCAGACTCCTTCAAAGGGGGAGCGATTTGCAGCTACCAGGAATGGTGTAATCCAATGGTAGACAATGGTTAGTCACGTTTTTGGATTATGCGATTGAAAGTGGTTGAAACGGTTGTTGATAGTTGACCATTGCAATAATGGTTCAACGTGGTTGATAGAGGTTGGGAATGGTTAATGATGGTTGCTAATGGTTTATATTGACAATGGAGACTGGTTAGCTATCACCAATGGTCAATGATCAATAGCTACTTAAAAGCATGGAGTCAATCCTGGTTTGTAGTGATCAGGAAGGGGTGTGAACTGAACCGTAGGTTGTGATCATAGTTGGTTGGCACATTCTTTGCCAAATTTTGCCACGTTTTTCGGTTGAGCTGCAGTGTGGAATCCATGAACTGCAAACAACCAAGTGAAAGCCACCACAACCGTGGGCGGGGTCTGCGGAATTGGGGCGGGCACTTGTTGTATGCCACCGCGGTGGTGCACCATCGCTGTTGCTCAGGCAATGGCAGTGTACCCCTCGGAACCAACACCATGATGTGTGAGTCTTCGTTGTGCTTGGATGTGAAGAGATAACTGGGACCCTGGGGAAGCAACCCACAACTGGGTAATCTATGATAGTGATACATCTGATGAAGATATCACGTGCTAGTACCAAATATATGAAGATGTGCCACCATTATATATGACTGGTATATGACCTTCCCATGGCCCAGTGATCTATGATTTTCTCATGAAGATATTTGGTGGTTTCTTAGAATAGGGGTACCCCCAAGCATCCTTTAATAGTCATTTATAGTGATGAATCAACCAGTTTTTGGGTCCCCTATTTTGAGAAACAACCATTTGCATAGGTGAATGACGGGGAAGATCATCGCTAGGACCTACCACTCCTCATCCACTTGCGCTCCAGCGAGGTGAACTCCATCGGCGCCAGCCTGGGCACCAACCTGTCCCCTGGGTGGATCCCGGGTGAAGCTTTCTTCGAAGAAATCTACGCCTTCCAAGGTGCCACAACGCGGTGTTGAAGCGCCATCCGAGACTGGTGGAGATGGCGGGTTGGTTAAGGGGGTGGTTGGTTGAAGATGGTTGGTTGGTTAAGGTGCTTGGACTTTGGTTGGTTGGTTGAAAGTGGTTGGTTTGGTCGCAAGGATGCTTGATGATGCTTGATGACGCTTGATGATGCTTGGTTGGTTGGTGGATATTGGTTGGTTAGGTTTGAGTCAGTGACGCAGTAATCAGCTATGACCATAAATGGTTCGATATGATTGGTGGTTCGTTGGTCGGTGTTTTAGAAAGAAAAGTTTAAATGCACAATGATTCACAATGGTAAATGATCAAGAATGAATTTGCTGAATTAATTTTGGTCGATCGACAATTTATGGTTGTTACACAGCTGTTGCCCATGGCAGATGATTTGCCTATAGGAAAGGGCCATTTTGTTCAACTGGGAAACAGATTCACCACCGCCCTGGGGGCCCATGGCGACAAGGTTTGGTCGCTGACTAGGCGGACTAGGTGCACCAAGGCTGATCACTGGGTGGCGTCCGCGAGGTGACGTGTACACAGAGACCTCTCCCAGCTTTCTCATGGAGCAGCTTGGCGTCGAGGAATGGCTGGGCACCAATGCCACCAATGAACCATGAGTAGCGTAACATCAACACACATTGGCGACGAGTGACCAGCTCATCATAGCAAAGAATGGCTATTGTGTCGCATGGACTAGTTACTGAACATGAGGAAATTAATGGAAATCCTATCCTAGGTCGGTCGGCCACAATGATAGCTGGCAGGTATTTTGTTGGCAAATGTGCCATCTTTTTTCAAGCGATGTTGCTGCATATCAGGATGAACAAATTGCTGGGAAATCGCTGAGCCACTCATGAAAGTGACAAGCCCATGGTGAATCTTGGGGGCAGATTACGATTGCAGATCTGGCATTGATATTTCTTCCAACATATTGGTGAGTCCAATTCTTGGGCTCAACATGGCTCAACAAATGTACATGTTTGCAGTAATCAGAGATCCATAGAAACTTGACTCACTCATATCTCAAAAGTAATTGCGGTGTATTTCTGCATATCCAGTGGCCGGCTTTTCCCCTATTCAGAACAGTTGCATCTTGTACTAGATGTTGGAACTGAAAGTGGTGTTGATCCACAATCAGAAGCCATCTCAGATTAGCACAATCACAGTCTCGCAACAGTGGCATGGTCGAAGCCGGTAGAGTAGTATTGTATGTTTGATAAATCATTGTTGACCAATAGTTTACGGTTTGTAAATTGCGTGTTTGCTGACTTATGGCACATGTTTCCAAATTTAGTAGGCAGTTCATTGACCACCGTCAACCATCAGACGCGATTATGAACTATCATGAACATCATCAAACCATTACAACCATCGTTATACCCATTGTTGACTGCTACAATCGGCAAATGCAAATCATAATTGCACATCACTTTTTAAACCAACGTTTATTGACGGACCAGTGCTATTCATCCATGATCACCAGCGAACAGTTATCCAGCATCCTTAATTACTGCGTATTTGTCATTATTTTTGATCATGCCCTGGAAGTCTACTGGCATCAAGACCATGGTTGATCCTTCTCTAGTAGATTAAGCCCCAGGGTTTGACAGTATAATGGTTGACTCTAAAACCATCAAACTAACCATCAAACTATGATCAGCATTGAGGTGCATTTTCAAATCAGAGATATTCGACCTGAGTCGCAGCACGTGCATGGAAATTGATACAACTTGTTTGCGAGATGTCTCTCTGGGTCATTGTTCCGGTTGTCATTGTTCCGGTTCTCTTTAAAGAATTGTTTTTGGGGCTTATTTTGGAACCGTGGTAGGAAGTGTTGATTGTGTTCATTACCCATTCAGATACAGGCGTCCCCGTTCATGGGTCCGCTTAGTCGTCTCTTTTTCGAGCTGGGCTGCAAGGAAAGTCGCCGCTGTTTGTCAATATCGATGAGTCCAGCGTCAGTCAATGGTTCCTTGCTCTGGCCATGCAATGAAGCCTGAGCTTTGCAAAGAAAGCGCAGGTTGATGACACAGGCTGCTGGGAAGGTCGATGCAAGAATTCTTGCTCGGAGCCATGAGGCTTAAGGTTTTTCAACAGCTTGGACACCTATTGGAGGCGCAGCAAACGCTGCGCAGGCATAGCTCGGTGACCTGGGAGGATTCTGCCCTGGGACAGGGATTCGCGGTGGAAAACGCGCTCGAGGTGGCATGGGAGGCCCTCCACGCACACATGCAGGCTGTCACACATGCCGCGCAAAGGCTTCGCGAAGAGGTTGGCTGTGCCGCACACCTCGAGGCTGCATATACCTGCGTAAACAGGCATCGCTTGAAGATGCTTCAAGCCGGGGTGGTAGGAGACCAAGAGGCTGCCAGAGCGTACTTTTTTGCTACCATTTACAACCTTGAAAGACACTTTTTGGCTGATGCTTTAGCCAAAGAACCCGCGCGCCGTGGCTAAAGCCCTTCAATGTTGACGCTAATTAATTAGTCACCAACCAAAGTCTTCGCCGTAAATGTGAACAGCAGTCAGACGCTCCACCACGGGATGTTTTTCAAACACCAGGCATCGTTGCCGCCAGCTTTTTGGTTTGCCCCCTATCGATAGAAGCTGGTTGAGATGAGCCAGTGAACTATAGCTATACCTACCATCGATACCTGAATGATGTTCACCAAGTTAGCTGAAGATCGGGGCCCCGCCTCGTATGGTTCAAAACGGATCAACCCTTCAACGACCGACAGCTGCCTGGGCCCCACTGAGGATCTTGGACACCCCAAACGAGTTAGTCCTGGAAGCGCCCTGGCGGCAGGGTCTGTGCCGTGCGGAGAGATGGGCTAGTTGGAGCGATATCCTAATCGATATTTATGTTGGAAGGCATAGAACAATTAGCTGTTATTAAAGATCATTGAGTATCATTAACCGTTATGAAGTGGCATAGAGCAATGTTGTTTTTTTCCATGTGGCGGTTTCCCAATTAATCATGATTAATTATATCCGTTCTCAACCATCATAGATACATCATTGAGAATCATCAATCATTTTGAGCCGTTATTAATCATCATTAAGTATCATGAACCATTACTTATCCCAAATCATCTATAAACCATCTAGCCGCTAGCCATTACTATAGCCACTAATAGTAATTGTAGTTTATTAATAACTTTTAAAGATAATCATTACTGAAACCCTTAGTAATCATCAACCATCATTAGCTATTGTTAGCTCTTTTGAACCGTTTATTGATTACCCCCTGAACTATGGCCTATATTAACCACCTCGTCATCATGATCCTTCATGCCCACATTAGCTAACGTAGCTTCTGAACCATTCAATGAATTATTGAATATATACTGTACCTTTCAGATTCAGATGGAAACATTGGAGTCTGGGAAGAAGTTTTCTGCGACGTCGCCTGCGCTGCGTGCACTCGTGGAAGTGCGCTTGCGGAAGATCAGCGGAATGCAACGGTTGGCTTCATGAAGGCATACACCTGCCAGAGCGTGGCACACTATCCATCGACTCCTTGCCACTGGTCTTGAGGACTTGTAGAAGCTGCAGCCTCCTGACAAGCAGAACTTACCAGGGATCTGGAAATCGGTAGAACACGTTGTGCTTGTTGCCTATGTGATCACCTCAGAGTCAACCCTGGCCTTGGTTTCAGGTGGCAAAAGGACAATGCGTAAGCATGATCTTTCTGAAGCACTTTGCGCCTCTCAGAGGAATGCCTGCTTCAAAACTGTCCAAGACATGCTTTGGGGTCAAGACTTGCGACGCATCGTGAAAAAGAACATAGAGCAGTGCAAAGCCGCAAAGGAGGAGTTCAATGCTACCTTTGCGGAGTTAAATTTGTAGCGTCGGGACTGCTTACAGTATCAGTAATTGATTTTATAACTGTATCAATCTTGACATCTCTATACAAATTAACTTCTTCATTAAGTCTTTTATATGTCAAAGAATTTACTTTTCCATTACCACTTGAATTATGACAATAAAAAGCAATACTTCTACAGTAATTTCATCACAAAAAATATCAATAGCAAAGCCTATACCTCACGCAAATCAATCATACAAATGCAATTTTTTTTATGTTAACCACCTGTAAACCGCCTGAATCAATAAACCTTTCTGGTTTATAAACCTACAAACCCTGATTCAATCAAAAAAGTTTATAAACCTATACAACTTTTATATAACCCTGATTCAATCAAAATAAGCCACCTGTACCAACCATCCATGCGACTCCCCAAGCGCTCCCTGAGGTCACACAGACGGACCTCCGCTATGGTGATGCACACGACACACCGGAGTCGCCGGGCCGAGTTTTTGTTGCGGGGAAAATCCAGACCCTGCGGTGAAGTGGCTATGGGTCAATATTAACCAACCAATTTCATGGAGGTTAATAACCAACAATAACAAGGAAACCAATGGTTAATGATAGGGGAACCAGGGGTACAGGGTTTTGACCCACAGCCAAGTGATGGTTTAATGGCGGTTTAATGGTGGTTAAATGGTGGCTTAGCGATGGTTCAATGACGGGTGAATGATGGTGAAACGATGGTTCAACGATGGTGAAGCAATGGTTTGTTGATGGATATTAATGGTGACGTGTCGGTCAATGCAAGTGAATTGATTGGTTACTGTACACTCTGGGAAACAGGTGGCCAGATGCAAGACCATTAATCCCTAAAAGTCTGAAACAAATGATTATTGATTTGTACCAAAATACTGGTACTGACGAAGGTCATGCTTATAATCAGGACAGTGATGAACACTGGCTGCATGTGCAGGAACTGGGATAGCGCCATGGTAAATAAGACTACCCGGTAGGTGAACCGACGAAGTAACCCCTATCACAATGGCGAATGTCTAAATACACAGGCAAACATGATACGTGTATGTAGCGAGTCAAACCATTCCTGGTTGTTCCCCTATTTTTTTCGCCATGATGGACCCCATTTCTGTTTAAGGTCGTTATGTTTCATCAAAACAGACCTGGGACAAGCCGATATGACAAGGGATGCCAGGCGCTTTAGGATTCATCATTCCCTCTAGACTTTACATACCAGGATTCTGATCATGGGTACTTTTTGCAGTGTTTGTTTGTAAAGTAATACAATTCAACAAATTAATACCAGCTAGACAATCTTGACAATTCAGAAATGACTCCGCCAATACTAAGTAGTTAACGTACATCTCACTTTCTCAACAATCACACTTAGTATAGATCGCACTAAAAAAAAATAGTAACCCTTCCACTCTTTCAAATCACCTACTTGCTGCTTTCTATGTGGCAGTGGGTCAAAACCCCGTACCCCTGGTTCCCCACCATTAACCATTGTTTTCCCTTGTATTGTTGGTGGAAATCCCCCATTAGTTGGTTGATAAATATTGACCCACAGCCATGTGTTCAACAGCCTGCTTGTACCAGAACCGTGGTATCCCTCTCGATGATCACAGCTGTCAGGGCCACCCACCCGAGCCAGGCTGTCGCGACCCATGCAAGCGCCCTTGCTCTTGCGCTTCTTTCAGCATCGCGTCGTGAAGCGTTTGGGTGGGGCCTTAGGTGACAAGGTCACGGATCTACTTCTACAACCAGCTGGTCCATACTTATGGCTATGAATTTCGGAGATTTCACGGTTATGAATAGCTTACTAGCCATTCAATCTGGGGATTCTCATTCAACTATTTAATGTTTGTTTAAGTGTTTTGATCCGCAAATACATGTATTTAATCGTACTTCCTGAGATTAGTGTTGGTCGTGACCCAAGAGTTAACAGTCCATATGTTTCAGAGGAGTGGAACCAGCAACCAGTGGTCAGTCCCGTTGTTTCCCCCAAGTGAAACATGTCACAAGTGAAAGGACAGCCATAGATATTCAACGCTTGTTTTGTAGATCTCAGCCAGCGTGTAATTCTTTTATGGCCATGTTTCTGCATGTTTCTTTTGCAGATGTTGAGATGATTATTTATGAATGCATATTCATGATGCCGGATAACCACAGCCTCCAACGTGCTGACCATGCCAACGGCAGACACAATTACCAAGCGTGAAGAACCCGACTGTTAAACCCAATTATTATCCAAGTTGAGTGATTGTCACCCAGTTGGGAGAGTTGATACCCAGTGCCAGGTGGGTCAATTAATTGGCCTTTGGTAAACTAACCTGGAAGCTGAACATCACCCGCTTTCATTGGCCAGCTATACATAACGGATTTTCCACGCAACCTGGTTATCTCACCAGAGTGAAAGTGGTAGCTTTGGTCATTCAGGTGAAGCCAATTGTTACGCACCTCTTGTAGTTGTGCCACCTAGGATCAACTTTGGAGAAAGCCGAGCGGTCAGTTCTAGACAGGTCCCACAAGTATGGCAACTGGCCTATCATGCATCAGCTGGGAACTAGTTCGTTGACTAAGTTGGTTGCAGTGCACAGCTGGTAGTTCCCTTAGATCATAACCCAGTGACGATCACTGGGATGAGCCACGAGAATCGCGACCAGGTGTAGCAAAGATGTTAGCGACAACGGTGGCGGCGAGATCTACATGGTCCATATGTCGGCCTGGGGTCACACCAGAGACGCCAGTCTCAGTGTCAAGGCGCTACAGAGGGGGGGGTGAGCCCTTGCGACTTTGAGTTGGTCATTCATCGCTGACCTATCATTCAACAACCTTACCAATATTTACCAATCATTTGTTATCAGCATGATCAACATCTAATTGTCAATCACCACTGGCACCATCATTCATCATCATTTGATTGTCAATAGCCATTGTGTTCCTCATTGGTTGCTTTTCATTCCCTATGGTTAACCATTAATGACTAATGAAAAACCATGACTAATGAAAAACCATAGGTCATCACTAATGAAAAACCACCTATGATTAAGTGGTTAACCATGTGGTGATTCCCATAGCTGTTGATCACCACTTGAACTAACAGGAAACCCCTGGCAGACGTCGCAGGTGATGAGACCTGGGAAGTATTTGGCCATGGTGTCCATTCCGGCCACTTGGATGAGCTGAGCGTCGTTGACTCGCGAGTGATAAGCCATGGTGGGTTCATGTTGGCTGAGTGACTTTGGAACTATGGTCATGATGGGTTCATATTGGCTAAGTAAGTACGGACTAAGTAGTATAGAAGAATAATGAGGATGGAACCTGTGGATGATGATGGTAAGATTGGTGATGATGGCAGATGTTGCCTAATCGCTTGAATCAACCATTGATTCGGAGATAACTCACCAACAGTGAATGATGGGGATCATCATCGTCATGATGCCGGAGGGAAAACACCACACATCATGACATCAACATTAACTTCCGGGCGGTTTACTTCACGGTCCCAGGAAACCATGCCATCAACCATGATACAGCATCACCCTTGATTCATGTGGGTTACTGAACCATCATCATCGACCGTGATTAAACTTCCGCTTGGTCATCATAACAACATGTTCAACAAGTTGTGATGGTCACTCATATGTGTGATCATGGTCAGTCATGGTGAAGCAAAACACAATTTGACTTATTTAGCATATCTAGATATCAAATCAGTTTTTTTTCTAAGATGGTAATTAAGCCTTTGCTTATGAGTTGATTTACCAGGACTGACACAAACAAACCAATTAAGATTGCTGGTTTCGCTTCACCAGTCCTAAATCGGATATCTATTATACAACAGTTGAAAATCAGAGACCATAGCGTAGTGGTGCCACCATGTGCCAACCCTTGTTAGGACTGTTCTTTTTGGCATGCTCACTTTTCAGTTCCTGGGCTATTGTGACATTGCCTGGTAATGATTTTGCCCATGTATCCTTTGGGTGCATCCTTGCATGGTACGTGTACTCACAGAACAAATCAAACATAGATGATCTTACTAGAAACATGTTGGGATTTTCAGCAAAGAGGCTGCTTGTTTTTTGTCGTGAAGGCTTGTTCTGAGTCCCAGGAATCTCAGATTTGGCAGCAGGGATCAACTGTCAACTCACTTGGTGTTGATGTTGGCTGATAAGCCTGCTTTGATGGTTGAATGTGGTTGCTTGTTTGTGAATTCTAGTAACTTGGCTAACCTTGCTTAGTGAAGACTCGGACAACCCAACATTGCCCCCAGTCATCAAAATCAGGTGTCAACATGGCAACTGGAACGTCGCGAAGAGGATGAATCATCAAATCAAAACCCTCTTTTATCACCGTTGACCCTAGCCTCTGTATAACGCACATGTATAACTCAGCTTATTTGCTTCTGAACATTCATTATAAATACCTTGACTATCTGCAATTGTAAAGGCCATGATTCAAACACTTTGCATCTTTGTTCTTTATCAAATATAGTTACTACTTCGTTGCAGCCTTGCTCAGGGCAAATACACTTGTCACCGGATGATCTTCCGCTGCTATTCCACGCGGCCCTTGGTGATGAAACCCATCACGCAACTCTGCTGCATCATGGAGACTGCTGCTGGTGGTGGTGGTGGTGGTGGTGGTGGTGTCTTGGCTGTTGCCGCAGTTGTGGCTGTTGCCGTGGTGTTTTTTTTGTGACCGTTGCTTTGTCTGTCGCCGTCGTCTTTGTTCGTGTTCCTATCAGTCCTGCCGATAGTCATGGTCCTCTTGCTGAGCTGTGAAAAGGCACCATGGAAATGCTGGTGGTGCTTTTGTTTGTTGAGAGTTGTCACGGTGCCATGGTGTTTGTTGACACCCTGGTGAACATGAGCAGTCTCTCCCTCTCTACAATGTTTTATATACATACATATGTTTTAATACATATCTATATACATGTATATATATATATACATCTGAGTCCTTTCTAACTTTTCATCTTCCCCAGCGCAGGCAGCACAGATCGTGGATTGCAGTGAATCCCTCAATGCCGCTGTGACCTGGCGAAGCCCATGGTGCGAATGGTGAGCTGGTTCCCAGCAATGGGGGTTTTCTATGGTGAAGTACTGGTTAAGTCTTGGTTAATGATGAGGATGAATCGTAACCACGCAAATTGGTTAATAATGATTAAATATGGTAAATAGTGGTTCATCAAAACCAATAGTGGTTAAATAGTGGTTAATAGTTTTTTAGATTTGGTTAATAGTCGTCAACGATAGGGATTAATCGTGGTTAATAGTGGTTGATGATCACCAACAATCATGCAACTCATGGCCGTTTGCAATGGCCGATAGCCAGCAATCATGTGAGCAGGACTGCGCCAAGCCTGGAAGATAGCAGGTCGTTGATGCTGCGTTCAATTTTGGATAGCTAGGGAGTCACTTGTGGAGCTCCGGGATCATCGAAACCAGCAAGTGACCAGCATGAGTCTTTGCTTGTCAACACGACCATCAGCCAGTTCCTCAACATGATTTATCATGAACCATTTTCAAAGCTTAAGCCACCAGAATGCATAGTAAGTTAGTGAAGTTAGTTGGTTAGTTAGTTAGTTAGTTAGTTAGTCACTTCATACCTTACACAATACTTACAATCTACCTACCTCAACCTTATGTTCCTTCCAATCTACCCATGGTTAACCCATGGTTTCTTCCGTTTCATGCCCCGCGGCGCTACCCGAGGAATGCCATTCCCTACTCCCTCTGTGGCTTTCAGCGCGTTGATGCTCTCAGTGAAAAGCTGCCTCAGACACTTGGTCAAAGCGGGTTCGGATGTGGGTGGCTTAGGCGCACCAGCTTCGCCGGTGACATCTAGCTGGTCATATGGTCCATTAACCAGTGGTTAATGTTATTTGATATTGTTTGACTAGTGGTTATCTAGTGGTTAACTAGTGGTTAACTAGCTCATTGATTATTAATAGTGGTTAACTAGTGGTTAATGAAAGTAATGGTCAACAACTAGACAATGGAGATAATGATTAACAATGGGGAAACATTGTTGATCATATGAAATCATGGCTGATAACTAAGAATGGTCAATTATAGCTGATGAATGGTAAACAGGAGATAGTGACCAACAATGATATAATGAATATACCAACTAGACATGGTGAGCTTGGTCATAACTCTAACTATCCCTAAATTCAGCAGATGAACATCCCAACAGGCAAACTAGTTTGGTCGTTTGGGTGTGTGAACATCCGGGGTAACAGGTCTTGACCCACAGTCACGTGGGTTCACAATGGATATTTATTGAGGGTTGAGAAAAAAATCAATATTGTTGAGGATGATTGATTAATGTGGTTTGAAAAATATTGAAAATCGTTGGTTAATGGTTAATTTTGAACACATACTATCCATCACACCGGCTCGCGAGCACAGGGCTGGTGTTTGGGCTACTGTTTTGGGATTCCCCGCATGAGTCTTATGCTAGGGAGGCCGAGGCAGTTGCTGCACTGAAGGCGAGACTTAGCATCGCACCATTCTGCGAATGCATGTTGTTGCAAATACATGATCTATCTACATTTGCAACATGAACTATTGCAGAAAGAAGTTTCTTTGTCATCAAGGTTGATGAGGGTTAGTGATGATGGTTGATGATGGTTAACTGATGGTGAATGATGGGTGATGATTGCTAATGATTGTGAATTGATGGTGGTTGATGATGCTTCATGTCAATGTTGCATGTACCATGTGAAACCGTTGTTTCGCACGACTTTCTCAAAGCTCCCGCCGTTTTTTTCTCAGGATGTTTGACGAAGCCGAAGGTCGTGGAAAACCCATGGCCAACGCTCAGTTGCCCCTTGGCTGGCCTTGGTTGGGCATTGGTAGCTGATGGTGGGTTGATGGTTGGGTTAGTTGACTGATGGTTGGTGGGTTAGCTGATGGTTGGGTTAGTTGACTGATGGTTGGTGGTTACACAACTTGGTAGACTACCATGGCAACGGAAAATCCACCATAAACGGATGATTTCCTAGAATTTACCTGACAAAAGGGTTGACTTTCCATTGCCATGTTAGTTTACCAGAGGGACTGATTAACCTGGAAATTACATGTTTGTATCCTGGTGCTTCAGCTGTAAGAGTTAGTTGATGCCTGTAAATCGTAAACACATCATTGTTCACTAACCTGGTAAACCAAGTGTAAATGTTAACCAGCTGGTAGGCAACCATCAACTTCAGTTGATATACTTAACTTACCAACTGAAGTTGACAATCACCAGGTTTGATAGGTAAATCACTTTGAAGCGGTTAATTTTCCATTGCCAGATTAGTTTACCAGAGGGTAATCACTGGTTGGTGTTAAGACGTGGTGAACAACGGTTGATCATTGATCATTGCTAACTCTGGCATTCAAGATGTACAGTATGATTGGTCCAAAATTGCTGATGTTTACCGTCCTGGAAACTCAGCTGGAAGTCCAAAATATCCATGTTGTATGGGTAAATCATCCATGATGGTCCATGATTGATCAGGGTTGGAAAGGCTTTTGTTGTAGACGTGATTTCTGGGTGACACATGTGAGTGGAAACTCAGAGAAACCAAGCAGGAGAACTGATCGACCTACAAGCTGCTTGGGTTGCTAGTGCTTGTGTATGGCGAGTACTCGTCGTGGTGAATCACTGGTTACAATGAGCAACCATGGTCAATCAGGGCTAGTATTGGTGAATGAGTGAATGATGGTGGGCGACAAGCAACTGCTTCACAAAGTTATGAGTGAATGATGGCTTTTGCCAACAAAATGTCCATTGTTCGGTGGTTTGCGTGCGCTAACGTGGTTTCCCATCAGCCCTGGGTACCCCTACTAGTTGCGCTAGTGCAGTGCTGGTGGTCGGGGCTTTTCTTTAACCAGCACGTCATAAGTTGTGGATTGCTGCAAGTCCTTGAGCAGAAAGTTGTTGGTTCTTGTTGCACACGATTCCCACGATTTCCTTTCCTTGGCCTTGATCATCAACAAGCTTTAGCATTGGGATGATCATTGGCCCTGGACGTTTAGCCAAGTGTGGGCCACTAGACTGTGGTTTACGTTTTATGCATCATGCAATTAGTCAAATGTCAAGGATCAGTTTCTCTCAAGTTCACCTGTGTTCACCAAGCTATGTTCACATGAGTGAACCAACTTCACAGAACCAACTCCGGTGCCCCACCTTGGTACCGCAGCTCAGGGATCTCTCCGGCTTCGGCCTCGGCCCGGGGCCGGGGCTACCAGGGCTACCAGGGCTACCGGGCCTGCCGAATCTGCCGGGCATGCCCAACCTGCACCTGCCGGGCATGCCCAACGTTCACCTCCCGGGCCTGCCGGGCATGCCCAACCTGGGGAAGATGCTTGGCGTGGCTGGGGAGACCTCCACCCATGGAGTTGTAGCTGCCAGCAGTTGAACCGGTTCAGCTGGAGACGTGATTCCAATCATCCAAACAGTGGAGACTGGTTTAGTTGATTGGGACAGCTGGGGTACCAGGGGGCAAACTGACCCACGGAAATGTCAGTAAACCAACGATATAGCTGGTGGTTGACCATTTGGGTGGCTTATTGACAGATTTGCCATTAGGCAGTAGATCGCTCGGGCGAAAATAGCGGCGCCAAGCGTATCCAAAGACATGTTAGTTTTTTCATTTGCCTTTGTGTTTGTGGTACTTCTTGGCCATTGGTATATCACTGCTAGGGGTGGCTGCCAATCTATGTAAACCCTCACCAACCAACTCTTGGTTGTGCCACAAATAGTGAAAATACCAACGGTGTAAATGCGCAAGTTGGCAAAACGAGCACTGGCAAGTCCCAGATGCTCCATGTAAGGTATATTTCCGTACATTCGGGTCCTTTTGTAGGTAAATGTGGGCAAATATGCTAAACATGGAGTCATGGAGTCTCTGGGATTTTGCCATCGTGACACTTGAGCTTGCTGATTGATTTGGGATCCCTCTCTCAGTTGCTTATCGTGAATCGTCGTCCAATGGGGTCAGTACGATCCGAATCATCCGCTGATCATTAAAGTTGATCGCATGGATGTTCTGAGCATAATAATGTGTATCAACTTGCGTATAGTCTGGTAATCCATAGCAACAATTTCACACATAGTAATCATATATGGCAACATATGGTTAATCATAATCCTATTGAGTGTGTCAAATATGGTCATAATATGCGTGTTCAATGTAATTCTCATCAATCACTATTTATTGTTGGAGTCTTGAATTTTCAACGGCCTTCCTTTTGTTGACCCTTCACCGGAATACCAAGTTTGCTGTTTTGTTGCAGCAGCAAACGGCCTCCGTTTTTCTGATCGCCGGTCTTTAACCATTCTCAACCTGGAACTGTCCGTTCAAAAATGAGTAGAAGACCATTTGCAAGAGGTGTTGGAAACATGTTACAACTCCAATGATTACTTGGTATTATTTGCCCTTCACTGTCCCCATCATGAATCACCATGAACCATACCCAATACCATTCCGCACCATTCTCTTCACCTTTGACTTGCCACCATTTGGATGAGCCATCAACAATCACTAATCATATCAACCATTGTTAACCACTACATAGTGATTCACCATCATCTCGCTATTGAACTTGTGAAGCAATACTAATGAACCAACACTTGACCATGAGTATCCTGTTATTTGACATCACTCAATCATGAAAAAAACATCATGAACCAGCACTTAACCATTGATATTTCTCATATCCATTGATGAACCAACAGTCAGGCCATCACTCAAAATTCACCATGATGGACCAGGATGAACAAGCATTAAGCCACCAATTGACCATCATTACCTGACACTTCACCATTAGTTAACCATCACTTAAGCCATCAACAAACCACAAACGACCATAGATCACCAGCCATGGCCATCTCCGTGACGCTGCGCTCAGGATCCCCAACCCTCTCAGTGGCTTAGAAGATCTCTCCTTGGACCTTCAAGGCGGCACGTGACGCGTTGCGCAAGTGAGTTTCGCATACGTAGTGTCGCAGTGGTCCATGATGTTTTGTAGTTGTTTCATGTATTATATATATATATCTAATATCATATATAATAGGAAGTTATATATACATATATTCACATATTACATATGTATATTTATACGGAGATATTTAGTGAAGTTATACAGTACCATAAACATTTAGATTTAGATATGTAGATATACTATACACTGGTTGATTGGTTCGGTTTATCTCTTGCTATCCAACTTCATTTTGGGGATAGGATGCTGGTTGGTGATTCATTCATGGGATGATGGTATAGCTTGGGATCATTTGAGACTGGCTCGTACTGATAAACCCCGAGCCAATCCTGAACTAAGCCTGAACCAACCCACCTTCACAAGTTCAAAAACCCAACCCTTGACCCACCTCAACCCACCTCAACCAACCATGATCAACCACCCTGCCTTAACCAACCTGAACCCACCTGGACCTCACCCACCCACCCCTCCCCAGGCTACAGCTACGCCGCGCAGATGAACAATCCAGGGCACCTGAAGGCCGTGGGCCAATTCGGTGGCCAAGGCGCCGTCGCGTCGGTGTCGGCTGCAGAGGCGCAGGATGCCAACTGCTGCATCGCGTGAACGCAACGGCTGGAGCTTTGAGGAATGCTTAAGGACTGGGATTCGAAGGTGTTGTGTGTAAGGCTTATGTTAAAAAAGATAATATGGGAGTAGGTAGGGGTGATATGGTTGGTTATATAAGGGTTATATGAAGGTTATGTAAGGGTTACATGAGGGTTGTATGGGTGGTTACATGGTTGGGTATATAAGGGTTGGATAAGGGTTAGATAAGGGTTATGTAGTTGGGGAGTATCCAGGGCATATAGTTGGTTGAAATGGTGATGCATCATGGTTAACTTGATTAACGACGACAATTACGGAAAGATTCAAGTATTTAGTGGACCATTTGATCAACCGCTTAATTCATTGTTGGTAATGGTTGATGATGGTTGATTGATGCCAAATATGAGTTTTCATTGCCAGATGATTTGTTGCATTTGACCGTTTGGCATTTGGCATTTCAGGTCGCTTTCACTGCTTTAAACAGTGATGAGTTCAGGAAGATCGTGCACTCAAACTTTGTGTCAATCCGCAGTCAATGAGGTGCAAGTGCAAATGTTCAGAAGCCATCAGCTATCGAGCTTGTCCATGAATGGCTATACGTCCGTTTCTTCCCAGATGATTCCTACTTGTATCAGCTTGTTGCAACCATGGTGAATTATGGTTAGTGATGGACATTTGATGGTTCGTGATGGCTGAAAGAAAAGTCAACCATGCCTCGTTATGTTAACCATGTGTAGTGGCAGTCAATGATGGTCAATAATGGTCAAAATGGTTGATAATGATCCAAAGATCATCATCACAACAATGGTTATAGTAATATTGATGATTGGTCTCAATCCAATAATGGTTGGTGGATGCTGTAGCAGCAAACTCATTGGATTGAGACTAGCCAATAACATTTGGGCTTTCTCAAGAGCCAAGATACCAACAAAAACATATGTAAATTGAATCGGTATACTACTATTAGATTCAAATAAATGAATCACTGTAAATATGATGAGATTAAGATAATCATTAGGTACACGGTTGTCTTCTTGATTTACCTGTAAGAATCCAAGATCGGATTCATGTTTTGGCTGATTACGTCCCTCGCTTCACGAAAAGTTCGCAGCTTGTGCCGTTGCGCCGCACGCGGCTGTTCTCCTCGGGCCAAAGTGGCCCGCGGTCAGAAGAAGCGTGGGAACTCTACGAGTTCATGATCACATGGGGGGTTGAAGGATTTGTTGAGAGATGAATAGCTTGTTGGTGATTTGATTGACATGGCTATGGGTCAATATTAATGAACCAATAATGAGGGGTAACCACCAACAATAATAGGGAAAACAATGGTTACTAGTGGGGGAACCAGGGGTACAGGGTTTTGACCCACAGCCATTGATTGAGAGATGAATAGCTTGGTGATTCGATTGACATGTTATGTTTTTTCTAGTATGCAGAAATGGTTTCACACTTTTTTCGCATGGTTGCACATGTCCAGTCTGAACTGAAGCAGTCCAGGTAGTGGCCCACCTTGCATAAGTGAACAGAATGGCTGCAGGTCCATGGATCCGTTGGGTTGTGACTTCCCAGTAACTTCAGAAGCCCCTTAGTCAATTTCCGACGGTTCCCAAGCCATGGGAGACCGTCCAGTTATCATCGAGTTTATGAACCATTCATAAGGCTATGGGTCAATATTAACCAACCAAGAATGGTGGTTATTACCCAACCAATACTAGGGAAAACAATGGTTAATGATAGGGGAACCAGGGGTACGGGGTTTTGACCCACAGCCATAAGCCAACCATAACTTTGGGGTTCCCAATTTTGAGAAAGCACCAAATGACAATGTTCCAGCAAAAAACTCGGACTTGCCTATGTTCAAGCACCAAAGCTGGATATATGTGGCCATGTGACGCATGCTCAATCACAAAGCAGCCAAGCAATTGAGTATCCACCATGGAATACCTGGTATCAAATACATATTACTGGCTTTAACACATTAGGAGCTCCAAACTCAGGCAAGACAGATCTTGTTATCCACGTCACCCCCGAAGCAATCCTGATGCGTCATGTAAAGTGACGGTTCTACTGCTGTTGCGGTCGTTCGATTTCCTTCCTGAAGCTGTGTCAAAAGTCAGAGTGCAGAAAGGTGTCCGGTGAACAGTGGGATGCTTGAACTGAAGGTTTTTGAGTATTTTGATTTTGGGATCTCACGAAACAAAACACGCAGAAGGGTCACCTGACACAAGATTCGCAACGCTACAATTGCTGGAAACCTGCCAACCCTGGAAACTGTCTATATATAGTCATATAGTCATCAAATTTTAACCAGCACTAATCACTAATGAAGCTTTAACTAATATCAACTATCATGAACTGGCATTTACCGTCATCAATCACCACTGGTCATCATGAACCATAGCCATGTGACCAGCACAAACCATGACATGCCATCCTGAAACATTCTAGAAGCACCAATTGCTACCATTGACCGTCACTAAGAGGATCAACGATTACAACCATCGGATTAAGCATTATTAGCCATGAATAAAGCATTATTTGCCACGTGGTTGTGAGTTGTGATTTTTTTTTTATTTTCAACAATCCCTGGGAATGATTATCGAATTGACAAGTATATTTTCGGGATGGGGCAACGAATCACCAACCAGTGGTGAACCATGATTTGCCATTGCAACTGAAAAAACATTGGCTACTATTAAACATCATGAATTAGTCATTATGAGTCAGTAACCAACATGTTTACTGTTTACGAGTTAGTCACCATTAGTCACTTACATTCACTACTATCATTAGTCATAGTTGAAACATCACTAGTCATTATTTTTTATGAGTAATAAGTAATAATCATTGACCGTCATTAGCCATCATTATTATCAATTGATTCACCACCATTCCTCATTAGAGATCAATAGCTACTATTAAACAGTTATGGATTAGCCGTCATTTGTCATTCCTTACTAACATTAGTCACCATTAGTAGTCATGTGAGCCACTCTGAACCATCATAAGTCGTAGTCACTAACTACTATCATTAACAAGTTCACTAATCTCATTAACTATTCACTATCATGAGTCATTAACTACTATCATTAACTACGATGAACCATCACTAATGACTATCATTAGTCACCTTTCACTACCATTTGTCCTTAGAGATCAACAGATAACGCTACTGGAAGAACTGCTGCGCATAGGTCCGTTGCTTCCCGTCGTTCCGAGGCGGAGTCACCCATCACGGTGACCTTCAACGAGTACAACTGCGCAGTGACTGAGGTGGCGCGGGTTATGGCCTATAACCCCCATGATCATGATTAGTTGCCAGGTAGTGACTGGGATGCACGTCCAAGTATGGATTGAAGTATGGAAAAAGCTGATCTATTCATCTAGACTAAATTCGGATGATTAGCAATTATTGGTCATGTGCAATTGTTAAGATCAGCGGTGAACAATCATGAATCCATCATGAGTGAGTCTGTTTTTCTTCTTTAACTCTTCTTTGAGGTTTGGTTTGCATCATAGGGGGTTGTGAAGTGTTCCGGCGTACGATGGTGTCGTGACCCATCAGCTAAACGCCTTGACATCGTCCCCTTGTGGGCTGGAAAGAGCAATCAATCACTGCGGCAGTTGCAAGTGTCTGATTGTTGGAACTGAGATCAGTATCACTTGTAATTAGAAGCGAGTACTATGGAGGAATCATCAAACGACACACTATGCACAGCATAGGCCTTAAGGATGAGGGTTATTGCAAAGGCTATGTTTACTTTGCTAGTTACTGGCAGTTTGTAATCACATCAATGTCAGCGTGCGGTCAACTAATTAATAGCTACGAGACTACGAGTGAGTAACATTGCCAACCTCCCTTCCCCCTATGGGTTGATGAATCAGTGAAATTATCCATCCTACTTTGACGTTAGAAGCCAACTGGTTGATTATCAGTGCATTAATCAGTCCATTATTAACAGGTGGATTTTTGTGACCTTCGCCAGGTGGCATCGACCTACGTGAAGTGTGTGGGGAGCCGAGCCACCATTGGGGGGTTGGGTTTGTCTAGGCGCCAGGATGAGCGAAGCTTTTTGTTTCCGAGGGATGCGCAGAGTTGTTTGTGCAACTTGTTTTTATCATCTTTAGATTTGCTTGCAGAACCTTCAGAATTGAATAACAGCGGTACGATCTATCAGATCATCATGATCATAGTGAATCATTCCAAGATCCAGGTAGATCGAATACCTAGTTTGGATAGTCAAAACAATGCATTCTGAATCGACTTGGATTAGCTGTGTTGGTATTGGTTACCGACTACCAACAAAAAATCCAACGGTGTTTCTGGCACGTGGTCATAGCTGCGGAGAGGTTGGCTGTTGGTCACTTCTGCAAGATCTGTAAGGCTACGAGGTTGGCCCTCAAGCAGTCAACACTTCCATGTGTGTTTGTTGTCAAAACTGTTGGTAGTGTGCCGACATGCTCAACATGATTGCAATACAGTATTCATAACCACCAACCATTCTAACATGATTTACCTATGGATTGCTACATATCCCCATGGCAAACCATTTTCTGATATTATTGTAAAGTGCTTGCTCACATGATAAACATCCACATGTTCCCACCACTTATTGATCCTGGTTCTAGCATTTTTCCAGCCTAGCTGTTTTTGTGGATGACGCCATGCCAGCGATCAGCTGGTCAGCAGGCAGATGCGTGATGTGTTTGTTTTCATGTTGATTGAATTGGTTGATGTCTGCAGATATCCGCCAGCATAGTTTCTCTAGGATGAAGATAATTGAATTCGCAAATGGTCTATGATTTGTCTTTGTAATCATAATGTATGCATTGAACAACAAATATCGATGTAAAAAAATATATCCTAAGAATTTAGTGGGACCAATCGTCAACATTGAATTTGTGATTGTTCATAATCGTCGTTTTTAATTCTAGTTAGCCAGTTTCTCAGCCAAATTATACCACATAATTGGAACTTGCTCAAGAAACTGACCACCTTACTTTTTGCTGTTTCTTAACCATTTTAGCCAAATTACCTACCACACTTTGCCATCACCCGCCTTGGTTCACATTTGTGAACCAGCCCTCATCATTGCAGAGCTATGGCCCTGCAGCTGGATGAAAGACCTAGAACCATTTCATCATCTCACCAATCTAAAGCACGAGTTGACAAACAGATAGATAGATAGATAGGTAGATATATATATATATATATAAATAATATACACATATCTAGAGGCAACCAACTTAGAACAGTTCCGGTCCTCCCTTGGTACAACCCTCCGCCTTTCACATTCACCAGGTCACAGGACCTCGAAATCAAGGGATCTATCCGCCCAGCGTGACTTGGAGCGGTCGAACCAAGGGTTGATGAAGGTCGTGTTGGTGCATAAGCCTTTCTTAATAAGGGTTAATAAGGATGTTTCCCAAAATAGGGGACCCCCCAAAATCATCCATTAATAATCAGTTGTAGTAATAAACCAACCATTTTGAGGTACCCCTATTTTGAGAAACCACCATACGAGCTTATGGTTAACAAATGGATGATATCAACAATGATTTATCTAGGTTTGAAATAGGTGTGGAAATCGATCTCCAAAACGAGGTACGGTCCATGGTACGGTGCGATGGTACGATGGTACGGTACGATGGTACGACGGTACGGTACGATGGTACGATGGTACGGTACGATGGTACGATGGTACAGTACGATGGTACGATGGTACGGTACGATGGTACGATGGTACGGTACGATGGTACGATGGTACGGTACCGTACCAGTGCACCGTACCAGTGCACCGTACCGACTTAAGGACATATAGCGTCGCACCAATTTTTGGGTACGAATACTAAATACAATTTGGTACCCGAAAATTGGTGCGACGCTATATGTCCTTAAGTCGGTACGGTGCACTGGTACGGTGCACTGGTACGGTACCGTACCATCGTACCATCGTACCGTACCATCGTACCATCGGACCGTACCGTCGTACCATCGTACCGTACCGTCGTACCATCGTACCGTACCGTCGTACCATCGTACCGTACCATCGTACGTACCAGACATGCAATGACATTACAAAAACGGCGTTACACCTATTTCAAACCTAGATAAACAATGATAGGCTAACGAATGGGTCAATGATAGGGGATCAATGGTTAGTAATGGTCAATGATAGGGGATCCCAATCAACAGTAATGGTTAACAAATGGGTGATATCAATGGTTGTGGTTACGGTTACTTGTGGTATGATTGATAATAGCCAACAAGAGTTGAACAACTACTAGTCTGTGGTTTGAATTGCTTTTTGCTAATTTTCTCAACTGTATTAACAGTTTTGGTTGGTTGGTTGGCTTGCGCATATTTTTCATAGGGCTGGTTCAACCACCATCCAGTCGATGAATGGTCAATGATTGTGGTTAAGTGGTTAATGAACAATATGGTTGCTACTGGTTGAATGATGGTTACTCGATGGTTGATTAATGGTTAATGGATTTCAATGCTTATTTGAATGACGTTTCTGTGATCGTTAATGAATGGTTCATTGGCTAGTCATGGTTGTGGCAATTAGTAATTCTTGGCTGATGAACATTGAGGTGATCATCACCTGTTTTGCGAATCCCTGGCGATCAACCCATAGAAGGGATATAGTTTTAAGCGACCAGGCTGTTGTTGTTGATGAGTTCCCAGCCTTCCGACGATGGACATTGGTGGAGAATTGCACAAGTTTCTACTTGGAACGGGCCCAAAAAATTCATTGCAGTGCCAGGGCCATCGGTTCCAGAGAATTGCGCGATTGTCCACTGTCATTTTGGCCCAAAAGTCAATTCAAGATTCCTCTGAGTATGTTGATGTGTTGAGTGAAATGACCTTTAATCAATGATTGAAATCAACGTGACTTTACCGAGTGGTCGGAGTGAAACCCTTTCACTCCCGCAGTCCTCTACTGAAGGGGACTTGAAGATTCATGCGCAGCAGATTCTGGGACAAAGGTTCCTGAAGCTTGTTACTGCAGACGGACATGTCGTGGCAGATCCCGAGAAGACATTGCAAGCTGCAGGGCTACAAGATGGAGACCATGTCACCGCCGTGTTGCTGCAACCGAAGGTCGCAGCCACGTGCCATGCCTTCGCACTGTGGTGCATCGGGGGCGACGGTGTGATAGCATGGGGCAATCCAAATTCTGGCGGTGACAGCTCTCAAGTCCAAGATCAGCTCAAGAGTGTGGTGCAGGTTCAAGCCACGGGCTTTGCATTTGCTGCCGTCCTTGCAGACGGGTCGGTCGTTACTTGGGGCGATCCAGATTTTGGAGGCGACAGCTCTGAAGTCCAAGATCAGCTCCAGAGTGTGCAGCAGATTCAATCCACGTGCTTTGCATTTGCTGCCAGTCTTGCAGACGGATCAGTCGTTACTTGGGGCGATCCAAATAGTGGCGGAGACAGTTCTCAAGTCCAAGATCAGCTCCGGAAAGTGCGGCAGATTCAATCCACGGGCTTTGCATTTGCTGCCGTCCTTGCAGACGGGTCGGTTGTTACTTGGGGCGCTCCAAATAATGGCGGCGACAGCTCTCAAGTCCAAGATCAGCTCCGGAAAGTGCGGCAGATTCAATCCACGGGCTTTGCATTTGCTGCCGTCCTTGCAGACGGGTCGGTCGTTACTTGGGGCGCTCCAAATAAAGGGGGCGACAGCTCTCAAGTCCAAGATCAGCTCCAGAGTGTGCGGCAGATTCAATCCACGGAGATTGCATTTGCTGCCATTCTTGCAGACGGATCAGTCGTTACTTGGGGCAATCCAAATTTTGGAGGCGACAGCTCTGAAGTCCAAGATCAGCTCCAGAGTGTGCAGCAGATTCAAGCCACGGACTATGCATTTGCTGCCATTCTTGCAGACGGATCAGTCGTTACTTGGGGCGATCCAAATTTTGGAGGCGACAGCTCTGAAGTCCAAGATCAGCTCCAGAGTGTGCAGCAGATTCAAGCCACGGACTATGCATTTGCTGCCAGTCTTGCAGACGGATCAGTCGTTACTTGGGGCGATCCAAATAGTGGCGGCGACAGCTCTCAAGTCCAAGATCAGCTCCGGAGTGTGCAGCAGATTCAAAGCACAATGGGGGCATTTGCTGCCGTCCTTGCAGACGGGTCGGTTGTTACTTGGGGCGCTCCAAATAATGGCGGCGACAGCTCTCAAGTCCAAGATCAGCTCCGGAGTGTGCAGCAGATTCAAAGCACAATGGGGGCATTTGCTGCCGTCCTTGCAGACGGGTCGGTTGTTACTTGGGGCGCTCCAAATAATGGCGGCGACAGCTCTCAAGTCCAAGATCAACTACCGAGTGTCCGGCGCAGTTAGGCCACCGGACGCGTTGCATTTGCCTTGGTTTTGGCGGCAGTGTCTTTTGTTCGGGCAATCCACTTTTTGAAGGTCGACATGTCTCAAAGCCCAAAAGTAGGGCTGCGTGGGTTTCTTTGCTGGTCAATAGTGGGACCTAACTGCTATACTTCTGGTCATTTTGATTAGCTATCAGATTGGTAAAGAGTTGGCCTACTGATGAAAATATACACGGTCCATGAGCCTGTTGTTATAGAATTGGCTAATTGTGGATTGATGGTTCACGCAAACAAACCTGCATAACTTGCAATGCTCTAAGACGAAGTGAAACCTAAGAATTGATGATCCTTGATCATGTTCAACCAGTGAGCGCATTGTACACATTGTTGTGCATTGTTTTGTGATTTATGTGTTGTTTTGAACACGTTTGTGGTTTTACATGTTTACACGTACAGTACTGACACTTTGACATGTTTTTTTGAATAGAAATGCATGTAATATACATTCGTCCACATTTGCATAGAAGTATGTGCTCACATGTTTTGATAAAATACATATTTTGCGTAGTAGACATATTGGAGATATACAAACATCATACAACAAAAACATATTTACAAAGCACCTCTCGATACTCCAAAGCTAGTGATGTGTTCCCAAAGGGAAATTGTTCACAGCTGGATCTGCCATCCACTATGATTACCGTAGATTAGGCATTAAACCTTAGCATGTTTTAATCTATACTAACGTTTCTTAGCCATTGTCAGCCATTATTAACCTTGAGTATGACTATCAATAATCATGAAGAATGATGAGCCAGTGTCAATCGTTCTTAGTTGCATCACTTCGGCCAGATATTGATGTTTTACATTCAGATCGTTGTGTTTTGACCATTCGGAACCATCATTATCCCCTATGGCAGTGGGTCAAAACCCTGTACCCCTGGTTCCCCTACTATTAACCATTGTTTTCCTTTATTATTGGTTGCTTATTAATTGTCGAGCTCCGATGACAACAGGTTGCAGGGGTTGTGGCCTACCAAGGTCAAAGTCTTTGTTGCAGGTGTGGCGTTTCGAGCCTGGCGAAACCTGGGCGAGGATGCTTCTGGTTGAGCTGATGGGTGTGGGTCAATGTTGAACAACCAACCAACGGTTTACCAGCTGGTTCATGGTGAACATTAACAAGTTGTTGCATGTGATGAAAATATGCGTAGGATATGGAATTTTTGACATGTGCTCAAGGATGCTTAAGGATTTTCTTGCGGGATTATCACCAACACATAGCGGATTGAGACCGCCAGAACTTTGCCAGCATCATTTGTTATTTTGCCCGCATCAGTTGCATATGTATTTTCTTCTTTGAGATGGGGGTGTATCATTGGAAGGGTACATCATTACTCACTTTTTCATGGTCCTGGAAACATTCCAAATAATCCCAAATAATTCTAAGTAATTCCAACTAATTTATAACAATTCCACCAAAAATCATCCCCACACATTCCAATGCCAAAAAATCTAAAACAACTCTAAAACAATTCCTAAAAATCCAAGAAAAATCAAAAATATTCCAAAACATTCCAAAAAATCCAACATATTCCAACCAATAAAAAAAAACAAACAAAATCAACAACCATAAAACAAATCAAAACAAATCCAAAAAAAACAAAGACAATCTAAACAGATCTTAAAACTGATAAACTGAAACAATCCAAAAAATCGGAAACATCCAAAACAACTAAATAAGATCTGAACAATTAGCAAATACATTCTGAAGCTTTGCATGTGGTTTCTTTGGATTTGCTGGGAATGATTTAGAATGTTTCAGAATTTTCCAGAATGATTTGGAACTATTTGGAATTTTCCAGAGAAATCCGTAATTTTAAGCGTTTGGACTCTGGACAGTAAATTTGAAGACGTAGCCTTGGGAAGATGTACCCAGGGGTCATAGATGAACTATTTGCAGCTACTTTCAGAGAAAACAATTTAATTGAATCATTGTGGATGGCATATGATGTTTGTTTGTGGGGTTTAACCATCATCTATCCACCAATCACTCATTAAGCATGATTTAGGCATCCTATTGTTTGTTTAATCGAACATATGTCCCAATGCCAAGTGATGTTTATCTAGCCTATGCTTCCAGTTGCCATGTAATAATAGGTAACCAGCTGGTTCGGGGGTTAGTTACCTCCTACAATTCATTCACCACCACTAACCGCCACTAACCACCACAAACCACCACTAACCACCATTTGTTTGTTGCCTGGTTGTTCCCCCCAATGGTACAGTAAGTGGAAGCATAGGGATTATATAAATAAACATATCTATATCAATATATCAACATATCAATATATATATATATATATTGATATGTTGATATGTAAATATATATATATATGGATAGATATTTGTATATTTTACATTTTATATTCTATTTATAGATAGATGAGACACAAGAACCGACATCTACGTCCACAGGCGCCGGACGTGCCTGGGTGAAGCCGGGTGTTGCCTGGCGTTACTTGGACCGCTGGTCCCTGCTGGATACTTGGGCCAACCAGGACGGTCGCTTGGGGATGGGGGTTGGGGGGCGGTTGGTTCGGGGTGGGATGGCTTGGTCAGGGTTGATTGGTTGGTTGGTTGGTTGGTTGGTTGGTTGGCTGGTTGGGTGTGGTAAACAGCACCATTTACGTCCAACAGGATGTGCCAACACACAACATCTACATGTGCTGGCTTAAGGCCTTGAGCCGTTTCCAATACGTACACAGCAGAGTGTTGCCCACAAGGCAAACAACACAGCTTGAGTCAGGCGCCCGGGTTGACGACAGAGAGTTGGTACAACACACAATTTCATATGGTAGCGGAGCAGTGATCCTAACATGCCTTGGAAACTGTGCTGGAACATCTTGGCGAAGGTCACGCGCTGACTTAACAGCAGAACCGACTGGTTCTTCTGACTTTCACAACAGTACTTCGAAGGCTCATCAGTTTGATGAACTACACGGAAGTGTCATTGTTCGACGCTTCCACACCCAGCAGTTCCAGACGAGGCCCATAGCAGCTTCATCTTGCCTGCGCTTTCAGCATGGTTCGCAAGTTGGATGACATCACAAACTGGTGCCGGCTTAAGGCCTTGAGCCGTTTCCAACCACGGCATACGCAACAGAGTGCTGTGCACAAGACAAACAACAGAGCTTGAGGCAGTCAACAGGGTTGACAGCAGAGAGTTGGTACAACTTACAATTTCACAGGGTGGGTTGGTGGTGGGTTGGCTGTTGGGTCATGTCGTTTTTTGATGGCTCAACAACTCTTGGTTGGAGATGATATGGTTGGTTGTCAGGGCAGTGGCTGGTAAATAAAAACACGGCAGGCAACAATTTTGCGGGTTTAGGTCATAATTGGGATTCAATGGCAATGCTGGCTGGTTGGAGCTAGGTGGGTCTTATAACGTAGTGCAATGGTTTCTGGTTTCTGACGATTCTTTGGTTACCATGATTAGGGACCATCAATGATGGGTAATGATCATTTGTTGTTCAACAGCGGTTGTTTTTTTGCTGGGATGTCTGATTACAAAGTCCTTTTGTTCACCATTAACCAGCTCATCATCAATCACCACCGGAAGGTTTCGCAGGACCCCTGTCCTTGGTACAACGTCGACCACACAACAGTTGTGACCTCCCAAAACCCTGCTAGTTCACTGCAGCGGCCTGTAAGCAAGCGGCAACTGATTTCCCAGTTGATGGGTTTTTCAGAACAGGGGTGCGCCCAAATCATCCCATGTTCAAAAATTATAACAATGAACCAACCCTATCTTTGGGGGTTCTCTATGGCTTGAGATAGCACCATATATTGGCAAATTAAGATGCCTATCATCAACCATTGTCTCAACCCCTTGTAACCATTGTCATCTTATCCCTTAGCCCAAATTATTGGCAGTCCCGATACTAGCTGTTCATGGGGGGGAATTCAAAAATTCTCTGGAGAAACTGCCTGGGCCCAATGAACAGCCTCTGTCATCCTGGTCGTCACCATCTCCGGATTCATAGTGATGAATGATAAATCAACGGACTGAAAACGACGCCTCCTAGTGTGACGTCAAAAACCCAGACCAGGGATGCGGCAATTTGTTTAAAAACTATTTTTTGATAACAATTTGAATGATTAGCAAAAGCAATCACTGAACTACCAATCCAAATTCTGTTTCATGGGTCCTTACCCCCAGTCTCATAACCTGCCAGTTGCTGCTTCTCATTTGTTTAAATCAGCTCATTTTTGGTGTTGAAGCTCAGTTGGCTTCCCGGTCCGCTGAACTGTCTCCACAGTATCTGGCAGGGAGCTCATTGACATCGCAGTCCATCTACATGCTTGTTGATCTTTTGAGCAAAGGTATCGAGCCATTCCCCATGGTATGCTCATGATCTATATAACGTTTTTCATTTTTCAGGAGGATGGGTAATTGGAGGGATCTCAACCCCAAGAAACTCGACCTTCCGGAGGGAGGATATCAATTTGATGTCAGTATTTTTGTTGGTTGATTACTGTTTGTTCAAGTTTGAGATCATTGGCGGCTTCAGCAATGGTGTCAATCATCATCACTCATCCCAAATTTTCTCAAGACAAGCATCCCAAGTACCAAAAATCTCAACCATTGATCATGCTCTTATCCAGTGTTTTCGTTTGGAGACGAAACCAAAAGTTGTGAAGATGTTGAGCAGGGTAATTATAAAAGGTTGCGATTGTTTTTCCTTTCCATCAACCACTTGTTCGCTATGTAATTATCAGACATCCCTTCGTTCTTTTAACAACAATATCCAATCATAAGTTTCCAACAAAATCCCTTAGTCTTGTCAACCAAACTCACAGGAGCCTCCCATCGCAGATGCCTTGGTCAGCATCCCCTTTGGCCAAGCCATTTTGTTGGCCCGGGAACTCAGTGGCGGGTTGATGGGTTGGGGGGGGTGATGGCTTGATTCATGGTGCTCAATGGGGGTTGATGGGTTGATTCATGGTGCTCAATGAAGCTTGATATGGGGTAATTGATAATTATTGGTTGATAGTATGGGCTGATATAGATCTGGGGTGATATGGATTGATGCCGCTTGTTATTGTAGGTTGATACGGATTAATTTTGTTTAATTAGTTGATATAAATTGATTGAAAGGGAATGGCCATGATAATTGCTATACTGGTTGATGGTAGTTCTGAGCCAGGATGGGGGGTGCTTTGCAAATGCCTACATGCACAAACTGAAACGAACTGAGTACCTGAGCAGGTCCGAGCCCAAAAAACAAACCCTAAACCATCACCAGTGGCGCACATTGACCTTGAAAAGCGAGGCCTGAAAGCAGCCCCCCCCATTGATGGCAACGTGTGAGGGTTCTTTTCTTCATAATTGCTGTGTACATAGAGTGATAGAGTGAATGTGTTTACATATTATATTATATATATATGCTTATTCAAATATATACACACATTTCTATGTATATCTTCTACACACATATATATATATATTTACATACACAGGATTATGCATGAATGATGTACACCACACCCATAGCTGTTGATTCCTCTAGTGAAAAATAACCATTATTTTGGGGATTGCTGTGTGTTGAGAACACATATTGACACAGCATATTTTAAGGGTACAAGTTGGCTGTTCAATTGCTCTTGTTGATACAGTTGTACCCCAGACCAATCTGTTGTATATTCTTTTCGCCCCCACACATGATGGTGTATCATCCAACTAACCTCAAACACAAAGCACTTATACTCATTTCGGATGCCAACGCACGAGTCTTGACCATCCGAACACACCAAGTCTTAGCAATCTTGAAAATGACGTTTACTTGCAATTGGATCCTGGCACCTAAGGATGAAGACACGCCGATCTTGACCATCCTGACAGTGGAAGGTCGCCCGTGGATGGGGTTCTTGCGGTCAGAGCACTGCCGGACAGCTATTGTGGCACCCTGATTGGGTTGCAAGACATGACAACATGGGACCCGTGAGACCAGCTATGACAACGGCAGTTCATGAAAAATAAAACCATGGGAGGCCATGATAACCTGAGAAAAGGGCAATTCGAGAAAAAGCAAAACACGAGAACCCCAAAGTTTGAACGGTTATAGACTCAAAGCGTGACTTTTAAGAGACCAGGATTTTATACAAGGTGGAGTCCCCTAGTTAGAAGCTGGTTAAGAAGCCATTCAACCATAGCTATACTTTTATGCTGTATCTACCATAGCTGATAGTTACCCAACGCTTACAGCTGGTTGCCCCCTCAATGTTATTTGCTAGGTTTACAGGGATAGCCGGCATCAAGCATCAATAAGCCAGCTTAAAGGAATAGATTGACCAACAATGTTGGGGGCTTAAAGGGATAATCCGATAGAATCTGAGGATAATACGAAGGGAAAATAGCTGGCTAATAGCTGGTGTACGGGATAATATTGTGTTTATTGTTTTGTGCTTTCACTTCCCACCCCTTTGCTAACGCTCCGATCATGACCCGTGAGCACAGCGCTGACTTCTAACAGTTTCTGTTGCGTAAACTCCCAGCTAGGCACTCATGAATCTCCCTTGGCCTCGCCCACAGTGAAGCTGTAGCAATGTAAAGCTTTGGCAGTGGACTGCTATGTTTGATCCCATCCAAGAAATCTACCAGGGAAGGTTCATGAAAGGATATATCATTGTCTATCATTGTCCATAGCTGGTTGATTGGTTGATGTTGCTAGGTTGGTTGATTGATCAGTTGGTTGCTAGTTGGTTTGAGGAACCCCACGGTTACATTGCTTATTAGCTCATCACTAGGGCCGAGTTTGAATGACTGGTACAACACCTCTTGCAGCCTGTTGGTCTTGGATGATGCGTTGCACCGTTGTGGCTCCAGGTGTGTTGGTGTTCGACAACAAAGATATCCATTTGCAGGCGACCTACATCTGGGTCAAGGTGCAGCCGACCGGAGGATGTGTCGATTTGAAGCCTTGGAAGTTGAGCGCTTGTGCAAACAGTGGTGGGGGGTAGGTTCAGTAGTGGTTGTACTCCCCAACCAGGCGTGGATATGGAAACCACATGGAAGCGGCGGATGGGGAAACCCATTCTTGGCCGCAGCCAGGGCGACTGGGACACGCTATCCCAGCGGTCCCCATGCAAGATACTTATCATGGTTCTTTGCTTCGCCCCTATCCAGGGGAAGACGGCAGTATGTTGGTGAAACGGAACGGTGCGAGAAACGACCAAGGCTCTTGAGTCAGAGGGTGTGGCAAACCGGCTCAGTTTGAATTCATGCGAGGCCATGAACAGACCGGGACGCTGGTTGTCTATGTTGGCCAGCAGCATCTTGCGCGCCAAAGGTGTTTTGGCGTTTTTTAGCAGAGCACCCTGGGTCGACCGGATGCGAGAACTTCAATGAGAAGATCTCCGAAGATGTGCTTGAAGCGTGCAAGATTCTTGATTGCACTCAGAAACAAAGCGTTGATGATACGACGCTTGACACAGCTATCCAGACCCTGCTTCAGTTCGGCCTGACGGCCCAGGAGGAAATTCATCGCACAATCCTGTACAGGGCACACCTGTACACCTGTGGGTCGCAGGTGCTCCAGGCCGCTGCCCTCTTGCAACACCGCCAGCAGTGGATTGCCGAACTCGCGAAGCAACTTCATGGGCAAGTGGAAGAAGTGCGGCCGTTCTTGGCCGAACCCGCCAACCAACGATGAGGCCTTCATCAGCTTCCTGGTCGCGGCCCATCGTCAGCAGGTTGGCGGCGTCACTGGCCCATATGGGTATGTGCCAAGCCATAGGATAACCCATAACCCACCAGAAACGGATCGTTTTATGAGGAAAGCATGGGTTTGGGGGATGCCGCTATTTTGGCACAAACCCCTATGATCATTGGTTGTGGGGAAACCAACAAGGCATCATGGTAAAAACCAACTTGCGATCACCATTGTGAACCATCAATGATTAAGAATCTCATGTAGTGTGGCAGTAAGTGTTTGGATATTGTATACACGGTTATACACACATCATGTGGTGACATCTAAATATGTACTGCATACGTTTGATTGTAGATATTTGCACAACACATGTGTATTCACAAGCAATATCTATAATTCAGCAAATATAGTGTATACAAGCAGGTCTGACACACATCTACCGAGATCATCTACCATATTCATGCAGAGGTGTGTGAGAAAAGAGCAGTACCCCCAAAACCAATTGGTCCTAGTAAAATCATCATTTTTGATTGATTATTGGTTGCCCTGTTTGAGCACATACAGATGTACATATTCGAATCTGTAAAAACATGTTCAGATTCAATGAAGCAGCGTTGAACACCAGTATTGATTGCGGCAGGCGCCCCCTGTCTAGCCACTGACATCCAGTGCAATACATGAGTGCGTGTGTGGGTTCGAATGTTGTAAACTAATTTGTATACAAATAGGTTATATATATATATTTGTCGATTCTCGCACGCATGCACAGTTTTTCGTTTACCAGTTCTTTTATTTGTATGAATAGATTTAATTACAGATGCAAAACATACATATGTGAATGTAAGATACTTGTATTTGGGTACAAAAAACATGTTTTCTTACCTACTTCCCACATCCCTGCAACGGTTTTCTTCAAGGTCCTTTGCACAGGTTTTACACACATCATTATACATTTACATAAGATGCATACTGTATATCACGTACATGTCAAATGCGTATCATGTACATGTTTTACAAATGTCATTCACATATGATATGCATGTCACATACATATCACATACATATCACACACATATCATACACATGGGTGTCTCTCAAAATAGGGGACACCCACATGGGTATATTCCCTACTATTGTTCGCTGTTATCCCGTACCGTTAAGCCCTAACCAGCTAGTGACAATAGTTATAGTTTATAACCGAGTTATAGCTTACACCAACCTTTTCCTTTCCTTTGCAGATACTGTGCGAAGTCAGCACTTGGCTCATGCAAAAAATCGAGAGAGCGCATCAGCCGTGATAGTCCGCTTGGACAACGGCACGATCCTCAAAGACCGAGCTCTGCAGCTCTCTAAAAACATCGAGCTCATCCGAAGCAAAAGTTGGGTTGTGCAATGGAACGACACTCTTTACAAAGTCGATCATAGATCGCCCCAACACTTCGTTGAGCGGCGGAGGATATATTTTACCTCGCGCTGTGTTGAATTGTCCGCACCAGTTCTTGCCGATGAGCGAACGATGTGCTCCTCGACCATGGTGGCATCGCCCTCCACATCCACGGGCCAAAAGAGCAGCTCGCACGTCCGACATTCTCACCAGGAGCAGTGTAGTCGGTTTGACTGCGTCAGCACCAACGACGCACTGGTCAAAGCTGACCACGTTCACACAACTGAACTGGCGTAGAAGACGAACAGCTCGCATAGACCAGATGGAAGGCGGCTGGCAATGAGCGGCCCATAAGGGCCATTGCGGGTGCTCAGCCCAGGCAGCACCACCTCTCCATGCCAGTTCCAAGGCCAACCGAAGGATAAAGTGCACCAACGTAGTTCCGATGTTGACCTGCTTCCATTCTCTCCGGGTGAGGTGGGGGCACCCGTAGAGGTGTTGCGCCGATCTCACAGGACGTGGGCCACCTTCAGCAAGTCGCGCCGCAGTGTATGTTTCACAGGGCGGCCCCCCGCCTGCGGCAATCACCTGGCCGCTGCGCACCCGGTCCAACCACCAAGAAGTAGAAGCCAAAGTGGATAGATCTGCGTGCACAGCGTCCTTTTGCATGCAGAGATCAACGGAGAGCACCATCACGCAAACGCCTGCAGCCACGGCAGATTGCTCCACGATGTGATGGATGTCCCGATCTCTGCGAAATCCGCTGAAAAAATGCACCACAACCAAATGCTTGAAATGGCATTTCGCGTACTCGGTGGCCAAGCTGCGATGCATCATTCTGCCCTGTGAGATGACAGAGCCACCTGCACTTTGCATGACAAAGGGCGGCAAGGCATCAACCACCGACTGCCGGGATGGAGCAATGGGCTCTGGGAGAGCAGCCGCATGACGTCCAGA
This sequence comes from Symbiodinium kawagutii, assembly GCA_009767595.1. Lineage (NCBI taxonomy): Eukaryota > Dinophyceae > Suessiales > Symbiodiniaceae > Symbiodinium > Symbiodinium kawagutii. The sequence continues at coordinate 558,266 of VSDK01024450.1, forward strand.
AAGCTGGTGGAATGCAGGGACATCCTGGGGGTTGCGAGCCACAGATCGGGCAAGCATCCATTGGGCTTCAGGAGTACCGGGGGAGGGCAACCTGGGTCCTGCCATTCGGAGACGAGGAAGCAAAGCCTTAGTCGCATGCCAACCACCTTGGTGCATAACATGGGCATCGGCCAACTCCTGGGCGTCCAACTGCTCAACAACCTCAGCAGAAAGGGGAGCAAAACAAGCTCGCAGCACAGGAAGGCAGTTAGGGGAGGCAGCCAGGTGGTGACGAAGGCGGCTTCGGGTGTGGAAATCACGGACGCACGCAGAACACCAGCCATCAAGCGCAAAGAAATGAGTAGCAGTGCGGTATCCATGGCGCTTGGCCGAGTGCAAAGCAAGAGCAGCTTTGGAGGGAAAGGCCGAATCACAGAGATCACAAATCCACGGACGGGCCACAGAGACATGCGACTGATCTGGAAGGGTGCCTCCATACTGAACCACCATCTCGTCAAAAGAACGATTCCAAAGATATGCTTCGGCTTGGGCGCTGCGATAGCCCTCACAGGCGGCAAGGGCTGTGCGAATGCGACCCTTCCAAGAAGGATCCAAAGCAACAAACGCAAACCACTCTGGGAGATCCGATTGCAAATCCAACGGAACAGGGTAGGGATAGAACTGAAGAAACCACGCAAGCGAGGACCGAAGGTCGGCCAACCATGAACGAGGCACCTCAGAGATAGCCAAAGTCCAAGCCCAAAAGACGGGAGGGCATACCTTCAAAAGGCGAGCGAGGTAGCGAAGTCGAGCAACATGTACCAAATCCATCGGTAGGGGGAGGCGAACGAGTCCAACCAACACCTCCAGAGGAAGATTCATGCGCCGCACATGACGAAGGCGAGACTGAACAATGCTGAGCAACGGAAGCCGAAGAGCATTGGTCCAGCGTGTCCACTCCCTGTCCGTAACACCAACCCAGACGTGCACATTGTATAAGAAACGACTGAGCGAGAGAGAACGAAAGATGGAGACTTTCTGTCGCAAAGCAATCTGAGGCCGAGAGTAAAGAGGGCGCACTAACGGCCCCCAGCTCGAGCGCAGGGCTCCAGCCCGGGACAAAATCTCTTTGCCATGAACTGCTCCAGCTTGTAGCCATGTTCCCAAATGCTTGTAAGACAGAACAACTCGAAGGCAAAACGAAGAGGAACCATCAGTCCATCGCAGAACAGAGCCCTTGTCCACAAGTTGCTGCTTAAAGGCCATGGTGCCTTTGCCAGCAAGGAGGAGCATAACTTCGGTCTTCTTGGCTGCATAGTTGACCTCCAACCCTCGAAGAGCGGCGGCAGCAGTGACTGCCTGAGCTGCAACTGTAACCAAATCAGCAACCTGTTCGTTGGAGGGCGCGTGGCACATGATAGCAGCATCACCAACAAAGGCGATGTCAACGAACGCAGAAGGAGGAAGCTGCGGATCACCATCGGAAACGATAGAGGGGCCCTGTTGTCCAAGCCAAACTGCTTCCGTGTCCCGTTGGATACGAGTGCGGACATCTGACATGATGACAGTCATCACCATGTTGAACAAAATGTCTCCAATAGGGTCTCCCGGGCGGGTGCCCCGTGCAGTGCGAACCGGCGTCTCCACCAGGTCCACACAGAAATGGGTGTTGCACAGTAGGTCCCGCAGGACTCGCTCCATGTGGGGGCTGATGCCCAAAGTGGCATGATCACGGCCCGCTGCTTGGAGAGAGGAGATAGCTTGATCAGGGTGGACACCTTGAGAGGCCAAGAAATGAAGCAAGTGCGCATCCTCATGGTCGCCAGGCACATTACGCAATAGTCCTTGGCGAAGTACCGAGTAGAACGCCGACTTCAAGTCCACGAAGAGAGTGGCTGCAGGTTGGCGTGAGGCCTTGGACCACATCATGTGAGTTTGCAGCAAGTGATGGGCCATGTCAGTACCATGCGCGGCCCGACCTCCAAACTGGAGACCGTCAATGGAGCGTTCCCATGCTTGCACCAGCGATGCACGAATGCATTGGTGGTAGATCTTGGCCGAGTAATCGCTCACAAAGATCGATCGATAGCCTTCAGGCAACGAGGGGTCCGCTGAGCCTTTCCAAAGTGGAACCAGCCTACCTCCCTTCCATGTCAAAGGTTCATGAGCTTGAACCGCCGACTTCGTAGTGAGGACACACAGATGACGTGCCATGGTAGCGGAGCCAGCTTTGTACACATCAGGGGGGATATGGTTGAGACCTGGTGCTCGTCCACGTTGAAGGCGTTTCAACTTGCCAAGGATGTCCCACTCAGATGGAACGACTTGAAAGTCAAACTCCTCGATGGGGACTCCAAGACCGGGAGAATCCAGAGCACGCAGAGAATCCCAGGACATGGATGCTCCAGCTTCGATACGAGCAAATTGCTGAACCCAGATATGTTGTTGCTCCTGCAGGGATTTGGCAACTTGTCCATCAGGGCCTCGCAGAAGTGGGAGTGGTCGAAGAGGGCGGGCGTTAGCCTGAGCTCGTTTGCGTTTTGGACACAGGCGATTCAACTGCCTGAATACAGTCTTGAAGTCATGCAGATCGCCGGCGGCCTGCATCTGATCCAACAGAGCATCGTAGAACGCTGCTTGGTCATTGCGAACTCGGGGGCGAATCTCCTTCTCCAACTCGACAATGGTCTGCTTGAGCTCCAGGTCGATAGTTGACGAAGCCCGGAACAAATCGAGGGCCTGACGTTTCAACTGAATCAGGTTGACCGTGGCCTCAGTCAACCGACACCGCAACCGAGAGCGCTGAGTCGAACTCTGACCAAAGAACTGTTGAGCAAGAAGCAAAACCTGATGGTCGAACCATTGCGCATGAGCAGTGACATCAACCTGCCAGGAGGGGACGGGGAGAGTAGCAAGGGCTCTCTGGAAAGCCTGCACAGTGGAAGCATCGAGAAATTTCTGCGAGTCCCAACGAAAACGCACCGGGACGAGGGGCGAGGCAATGTTGACAGCAATCTCAAGAACAGCTGGCAAGTGATCTTCATGATGAAATCCATTATCCCAATCACACAGCACTCGAGAATCGACCACACAGGGCAACAGCGAACGAGGCACCAAAACGTAGTCACGACGAAGCCGCTTCCCACGTGCGTGAGTCCAAGTGTGGGTGGCCCCCTGGTGCAATGAGGGAAAGGAAGAAGGAGCCGCAAGGTCCACTGATTCAAGGAACGACTCCAACATGTCGGATTGAGGACACGGATCTTCCAGCCCCAAATCGCCAACGATGCCCTCCAACGGGCGGGCGAGGGGAGCATTAGCATCAACAAACAGAAGCCTCCACTGATCACCGCCCCATGAATGAACCAAGGCGGTGGTTTCCATCCACCACTGATGCAACGATTCAATCGAATTGGAGACAGAAAGGCAAGGAGCATGTAACACACTGAACACCAATGAAATGGTGGAGGACTTGGCCACCACGCAAAGACGACGAGGGTCAGCATGCAACACCACAAACGCAAAATCATCTGCTTTGAGAGTGCGCCCATCATCCAGGGTGACCAAAGAGCGAGAACGATGAACCCACAGTTCGCATCCAAGGAGGGCCGTGTGTGATGTGTCACAACCAGATGCAAACACAAGGTAATGCTCCGTGCACGTACGGCCTGACGCAGTGCGAGTCTCTTGCAGACCAACCACGTGTAATCCATCTTGGTGACACTGATGATCAATGCGGGCAGTGTGTCCCGAGCGAGCTCGACGACGAAGAGACTGGCTAGAGGGATCATCCAAAGCAAGCACATTGATGGTGGCCGTTCGAAGCTGCAAAGTGGCAGGAGGCTCATGAGCATCCGGGGTCTGAGGAACAGGCGACAGACTGGGCAGAGAGTCCGTACAGACCCTGAGAGCCGAGGGTCCGACTTGCCAGAACTGACCATTAAAGGATTCCGGAAAAGCAGGCGAGAGGGAAGGCAACTGCTGCAACCAGACCCACGCACAATCAAGAGGTGAAGTAGCCAATTCATGGAGAACAGGGCACTCAACACTGCCAATAGAGGAAGCTTCACGAAGCACATGGCGCGCAAGTCCATCTGCCAGGTCATTCCAAGGGTCGCCCGTGTGACCACGGACCTCCTGAACGGCCACAGAGGAACCAAACGAAGCCCCAAGAGCACGCACGACCTGCGCGAGGCGAGAGTTAGACTCCACAGCGGTGCACCCATCAGAAATCAGCCTGCTAAGCGAAAGATCAGGACGAATAACAACTGCAGCCTGACTGGCCGACTCCAGGGCCAGAATGGATGCCCAAGCCATAGCCGTCAACTCAGCGGCAATGTTATCGACTGAGGATGCCCCAATCCAAGCGGCAGCCTCAGGATTGAGCTCGACATGACCTGCAAGCGACCCGACCAGCTGGCGTGATGTGCCATCAGTCCAACAACAAACGATAGCCCAGGCGGCACCAACATCGTCAGTGGATCCATCGATGTAAAGCTCCCAAAAGCCAGGGCCCTGCACATCCACGGGCGACAACAACTGCCAGTAGGTAGAAGTGGGTACTCGAAAACCGTCAGGAAGGTCAGCCAGGGAAACAACAAGAGCATCCAACGCAGCCTTGAACCAATCCGGCCGTTGAAACCACAGGTAACCTGGCAGCGAGTCTGATAGCACAGGAGCCACCGTAGACACTGGTAACAGAGCAGCCAACGACAAGGGGACCGGAACCGTGGTGGATGAGGGCACAGAGGGAACCGGAGCCACAGAGGAGGAAGGCGGTCGCAAGTCGACCGGCCACCACGATGGTTTGGATTCTACAGTCAAAGTACGACCGAGGGACTGCTTGTGTGCCTGCGATACACGGCGAGCGTTCCCGAATTCGACAGCTTGAGGAAGCGGCGAAAAATACGGGAAAATTCCCAACAACAGTCCAGCCCCAGGAGGGATAGCCGTGCCGGCCGCATTGGTGATGACCACATCCGCATAGGAGGCAATGCAAGGCATGAGAACAAGACGACCATAGCAACGAGCAGTCTGACCTGCAGCAGCCACAATCTGGCGTTCGGTGACGATGCCCTCCAGCACCGTAGCCACGTGGAGGAAGTGCCCTTCTTCAACCATTGTAACAAGCGAGGGAACATGAAGACCGTCTGCATGTTGAAACAACAGCACATATGCTTCAAAAGGTTCATCCAGCTCGTTGGAAGGCGGGTGCGGGTCGACAACAAACAATTCGACAAGCGCGGCAGGATCAACCAAACCTTCCCAAGCCGCGACAAGAGTACGATGCCAGGTGGAAGGATCGGCAGACAACCGAACCGCACGAGCAAACGGGCAAGCTCGAAGACCAATAGGGGAAAGATAGTAGGTCGCCACAAGCAAAGTACGGGAAGACGCACCAGGCAAAACTCGCGCCCTATTGACAAAGACTGGCCGGAGTTGACACAGAAAAGCCTCACAAGGGGATTCGTCAATGCGAGGTGGCCCCCCAGTGGAACCATCACCACCATTAGAAGGCAAACCAGAAATCGCTGCCGGTTCTGAAGTCATAGTGTGCTTGGGCACCCCAACTGAAGTGGCTGCAACCTGCAGCAACGAGACGAAATCGCTCGAGGAAGGGGCAGGGTCACGGCTGTAAACCTGGATAGTGATGGCCTGTCCCGTAGAACGTTGATGTTGTTCAGATTGAAGAACTGGCCGTCCATCATGCAGCACCCTGCACTGAATGCGTAGCCCGCAATAGTCCCGAACTCCAGCAGCCTCGATGAACTCATCCTCAGAAGCGCGCTCGGAGACAGAAATAGCCTCTTGCCACTCGCTCGTGTGGGTACCAACACCAAGGAAGACCGTAAGAACGGCAGCAATTCGTCGACCACTGAATCCTTGTTCAATGACAATATGAGGATGCGGCGAAGCATCTTCAGCAGCGGGAGAGTCAGGATGAGGCACCACCCATGCGATGGAGAAGGGCTGAGCATCATCAAATAGCTCCGGCCAAGTTCGACGAATTTGTGCCTTCCATGTATGTTGGAGAGGGCTAAACCGCAAGGGACGCGACTGGGCACACCGAGGATAACGAGTGTGAGAGATGAACCAGCTGACAAAGTGAAGGTCATTCCCAGAAGAAGGCACGTCACGCAGACAGAGCTGGGATGGTCCAGCCCCAGAAGAAGAGTGCTCGAGGGTGAATGGGATCGTAGGGGAGATCTCTGAAGATGGAACAGCATTGAGTAACCCCTCCCAAGGTGTCAAACCTTGATCAAAAACCCAATCGATCAGGGCATTCCGATGCTGAGGAGAAACCGGCGGATCGAAAGCAACTTCAATATGATCACCTGACACAATTGTATGCTGGGTGAGGTCGTCACGTCTCCAGGGAAAACCATTGTGCATGAGCGTGAAAGCATCAGGAAAGGAGCGCGCCCATGTGGAGAGCATCACTGACGCAAGCATCTGGGTGCGATCCAACTGCTGACCTGCGATGTGGAAGGAGTGGAACACCTCATGTTCGGCACGGCCAGCGAGAGAGTCATCAGAGAGAAAGACCGCATCAAACATAACCGCAGCTTCCGATGAGACATCGAGGCGATCACCATGACAAACCACTACGGCGACGTTGTCAATGTGGGCTTGCAAAAGTGACTGGACCACATGCACACTGGCAACAGAGTTGGCTGGAAAACCCAAAGCTTGTTCCGACTGCACAACCGAGGGGCCAAACACAGGGTCCGCAGCAACAGGATCGGGAACAAACGGCATATTTGAGTACAGCAACTGCCAGGAAGTCCAATCATCACTCGATCGGGAGGAAGTAACATTGGAAGAAGAGGGAGGAACGGGATCAGAAGACGCAGCAACTGGGCCAGCAGCTGAGGATCCAAAGAAGGGTCCCGTGACCGAGAACGGTCACGTTGCATGAGTGACAAAGCATCATCCAGGGCCACAGAATCGATTTGCAACGCAGAAATCCAAGACACGTTCCGATCGCCAAAGACATCTTCCAACTTAAAATCCAACGGGATTTCCCCCCAAGGAAGCCCAGAGTGCAGCGCACTAGGAGAAACTGACGGACCATCCTGAAGCAAAGTGACCTCATCAAAATCATCCACCTGCGAACTGACCGTAGAGGCAACAGAAGCAACTGAATCAAGGTCAGGAGCTGTGGTGGGCGCCTCGTCATCAGAATCATCTGAATGCACGGAGCTGTCCTCCTCTTCATCATCCACCTGCATCTGGTCTCCAGTGACAAATGCACCCATGGCAAGAAAAGGCACTTGGATTGACTGAAAGAGTCGATCTTCACGCGTGTGGTCAATCAAGTAACAGGGCCTGTGGACATGCTGACAGAAGTCATCGATCTGTGCGATGCGGAACACATCCCGAACCGAATGAAATTTGTAAGGAAGAACCGCACGGAAAGGCCCGTTCGAAGCCACAGACCACGCAGCACATTCAAGCAACACACCCGAGTGATGCTGTGTATCGCCTTGAACCACCAACAGGTGAGCAATGGTTGAACGAGCGAGCACGGGGGATGGCTGGACTTGGACAACCTGAACCATCTGCCTAGGCATGATATGGTCACTCCATAGCCAAATGCAGCGAAGTTCCATGTCCCGTTGAGTGAGGTCAGGAGGCACACGAAGCCGACGAGACCGCACACAAACAGACTGACGGTCAGTAGCAAGAAACCACACCTCGACAAAGACTCGCCTCTGAGGGGGGGCCGCACTGACCAATTCAAACAAATGAGCCCAGTTGAAAGTCGATTGAATCGTAAGAGCATTGATGATGGCTTCAAGCTTACTCCACCGACCTGAGGTAGCACGTGAACTCGCGCATGGGCAGACATCGGAAACTGGATGGCTAGCACCAACTCCAAGTGCAGCCACTGGAGGCCCCAGCTCGCCCCAGACTTGAGCAATATGTTTGAACATGGACCGGGAAACCACCTGACCATGCAAATGCCACAAGTCACGACAAGCCTGATGTAACGAATCCAAACCAAGAAAGAAGGTAAAGCGGTCCTCATTCCAGTAGGAGCACACTTGGACCTGTGAACAAAACCGGACAGCAAGTGGGCCACGAGAGGAAGTAGTACTCTTCAGGCAGGATTTGAGAGGCTTGGCACTGGACAACATCGGCGAAATCCTCGAACTGCAACCCACACGCAAGTTAGAGGAAGGCCACCACGAAGGAGGACTGTTGTGAACACCTGCGGAACTGGCATGCTGGTGGGCTGAACTCTGTAGCAAACCTGCCCCCTGACAGGCAAAACGTTCTGCCACACTGCAAGCATTGATGGCACCCTGCCCACGATGAGAAGGCTGAGGGAAACACGGTTGCAGGCAATTGGATTCAGAGACCACACTGCACCCTTCAATGGATTCATAGGCACTAAGGTGGTCACTGGAAGGCCAGGTCAACGGAGAAACAGTCATCCTTGCTCGGCTGTCTCGACGGCGGCCTTGGGTTTGTCCTTCTCCTTGTCTCGGTCTTTGTGGCGGGCATTCTGGGTAGACTTCCCCTTGACTTACTGATGTTAAAGGGGTGCCCTAAGGGACCGGTTTTTGACCTCTGCCCTTCTCGTTTCTGGCAGTTGCCCTAACGGAAACAATTTTAAAGACATATAGGCTGACATTTCTTTGTCTGACAACATGGCTCAAGACCGGCTCAAGACTGACGACGATCTTCTCGAGAAAAAATGGAAAATTAAATGGGAATTAAGTTAATAATTTCTAAGGCTCAAGTCTGATGACTCTGGCTAAACAAATTAAAAGAAAGGGGTTCTTATTTTAAAGGGCTACGCCCGGGAAGGCTCAAGTTTTGGCAACCCACATCGCTCTTAATAAACGATGTTTGTGTGGCAGGCCGGTCTCTGATGTGGCAGGCTGAGTTCTGATGCCTGGTTCTTTGAACCTGGAAGGATTGTTTAAAGGGATGTTGGTTGGATAGGGCAGCTCAGGGATGGGACGGGTTGTGGCCGAGTGTGTGTCTTCCAGGTTGTAAACAGATAACTTAACTATGGCATTTGCTCATCATGATTCAGTAGCAAAGGTTGGACCCATCTTGTTGTCAAAAAAATCAGCACAGTAAAAATCACATCAAAGCCTTCGTGCTGATGAATCATATGGGAAAACTCATTCAATTTCTTTTTTGAATCATGATTTTTTCCAACAGTTTGATTTCCATGTTTTTTTCATGATTTGCATGGCTTGCTTGGCGCGGAGAAGGTTGGATCCTCCCGCTTGTGTTTGCATGACTTGCTTGGCGCGGAGAAGGTTGGATCCTCCCGCTTGTGTTGCATGACTTGCTTGGCGCGGAGAAGGTTGGATCCTCCCGCTTGTGTTATCATGCAAGGCGGTCCTTGGGAACAAAGAGTCAGAGCGATGCTGTGGAAAAAACAAAAGTGAGAGCAGCTAAGACATTCACAGTGGCTCCCTGTGAAAGAAGGGGATCTCCTAGCTCTTGAATTTGAGCCGTTCCTCACGGGGAAGGGCTCAATGTGACTCATTTGGAATGACTGGTTATACCAGTTTTTTTTTTTTAACAGTGATGATTGGACTCTCGCTTCTTAAAAAAATATTTTTTCTACCAGGATTTTTTTGAAAGCGATGATTGGGCTCTCGCTTGTTGAACAGACATGCCCAGAACTAGCCCCTTCCTCGAGGGGACAAGCTGAAGGTTGCTGATTTCAATTTGATTT
>VSDK01024450.1:568376-585804 GCA_009767595.1 Symbiodinium kawagutii
AGCACCAACATCATTCCTCATCAATTCCCCTTGCAGATGGCGGTAACGCTTGCAAATTGTTTGATCTATTTGGGTAACACAAGTCTCACCGCTAATGTCTGCTTGAACCTTGTTCACAAGCAGAACATCAGAATCATTGGGGCCATGGAAAATAACATACCAAATGTTCAAAAAACATCACGGTGAAACCAAATGAACCTAGAAAATACCTGGTTGATAATGGTGTACTTGCGCGTGTGGCATTGCAGAAACAAATCAAGAAGAGATTTCAATGGAACCAATGGAACTTCTTGCAAATTGACATGATTGTGTGCAAACTAAATAATTTGGTGGTCATGGGTGGACCCTCCCTCCACTTACTGCGAAAATACTATGAAATAGCACACCGAACACATGTACAGACATAAAAAACCAAACCATACTGGACACATGCTGGCGACCCCTGAATGTATTAAAAAAACAGGGAAAACCTCAGATGTTCTGAGGGGTTCCATTGGTTTTCTTCGGGTTTTCTCCAGATTTCCCATGGTTTTTCCCTGGGGGGTTGCCAACGGTTACCTAGGGATTTCCTCTTAAGGATCCCCCTCATATTTCCTAGGGTTTTTCCTTGGTTTTCCCAGGGTTTTCCCCAAATTACATTAGGCATTTACCCAAGATTACCTAGGGATTTCCCTTATATTTGCTAAGGTCTTCCCACCAAATTCCTAGGCGTTTCCTAGGGTTTTACCTAAATTTGTTTATGGTTTTCCTAGGATTTCCCCCAAATTTCCCAGGGTTTACCCAAAAATTTCCTAGGGGTTTGCCTTGGTTTTCCTAGGGTTTTCCCCAAATTTCCCAGGGTTTTTTATTACAAATATTGAGGAATTTCCATCATGTTTCTTAGGGTTTTCCTTTAAAATATTGAGGGATTTCCCCAAATTTCCCTTGATTTTCTGAAATTTTTATCCAGATTGGCTATGGTTTCATAGTGCGCCAAATGATAGGGGTACCCTTCAGGGTTTTCCGGTTTTCCTAGTAGTGTCCTAGGGTTTCCTAGGGTTTTCCCATAGATTTCCTAGGGTTTCCTAGGGTTTTCCTAGGGTTTTCCCATAGATTTCCTAGGGGTTTCCGAGCGTTTTCCTAGGGGTTTCCCAAGGGTTTCCTAGGGTTTTCCTAGGGTTTTCCTGGGTTTTCTGACGGTTTCCCATGGTTTGAGATTATGCCAGGGGTTTCCTAGAGATTTCCCGCATATATCCTAGGGTTTCCCCAAAGATTTCCTAGAGTTTCCCTTGGTTTTCCCAGGGTCTTGCCTTGGTTTTCCTAGGGTTTTTCTAGGGTTTTCCTAGGGTTTTCCTAGGGTTTTCCTAGGGTTTCTTTAAAGGTTTCCCAAGGATTTCCCTTGATTTTCCCACAAAAATAGGGTTTTACCGAAGGATTTCTGGAAAATTTTGATGCTTTTATTAAATGTTGTGCACCCATGGGATTTTCCAGAAACCCATGGTTTTCCCCCGTTTTGTGCACCACCACGGGCCCAATGTGACCACCAACGAACCAACATCATGTGTTTTGGTAGGGAATTGGGGGGTTTTGGACCCCAAAATAGCTCCAATTTACCGACATGTGACCACCAACGAACCAACATCATGTGTTTTGGTAGGGGTTTGGGGGGTTTTGGGCCCTAAAATGGCTCCAATTTACCGACCCCCCCTTCGGTAAGTTGGAGATGCCGTTGCTGTCCCTTATCACTATGCAGGAACCATTTTTGGGTGCTCATTCTTTGGCCAAGCGCTATGTGGCAATGGACCTGCTTCGGACGTTCTATTCGAAGGCTTTGGAGATGACTTTGATTGACCAGATCCTACCGGACCCTCTGGACGTGCATTTGGTCAGCAAGAGAATGTGGGAGGGAGCTGCCCAGCTTGCCAGAGTTGCACTGCGATCCTTTACAGGATTGTACTTCAGTTCGAGGCAGAAGTGCTTGTATGTTTGGGTAGACGGTCCTCAAGTTTAGGACCATGAAGGTGATGAGGGTAGGAACCTCTCACCTGGCAACGGCATCAACATGCTGATGTGCAGGAAGGACATTTGATTGATGAAGGTTGGAACCTCTCACACTGGCTATCAAGATATTGATTTTTATGGAAGGGAAACTGATGAAGGTGGGAACCTCTCAGACTGGGTATCAAGACATGGACCTGTGCAAAAAATTGTTCCACTGGAGCAAAGTGAAGAATTCAGCTCAGAGATATTTTTCTGAGAGATGCTTGGGAGGTTGGCCCCCACAGTTTTGGACTGAGGGACAACCCCAACGATTTGATGAAGGTGGGAACCTCTCATTTCAGTACAGTAGAGTTGGCAAAGGTTGGAACCTTTCAACAGATAATTTTTTGCAGGCATGGTGGGCATGCAATACATGCCATTCAATTCGGGTTTCCCGGAACAAACTTTGCATTGAAGAAATTGAAAAAAAACGCAGCGTAGCAGCTTGTGGACAAGACAGGGACATGACATGGACATTTGCAAGTCGGGGACAGTTCAGTTGTTTGATTCTGAGGTACTGACAGGTTCGATTTTCACTCAAGGTTTTGTAAGGACTATACATGTTACAGTTTTCTAGTTTGACATTGGGTCTGGTCGACTTGCCACTTTTGAAAGAGTCATGATAGATTGCATAATTTGAGAGTAGGTCCCTGCGCATCGGAATCCAAACATGTTAATGAATTTGTGACATGCAGCCAGTTGCTTCACAAAGTCAGAAGTGTTGCAGAGCACAGCTTGAACACTTGCATTCTGCAGAGAGGGCTCAAGCAGAGCAGATGTCCTGCTTGAGGGACAGCATTTGTTTGAATGTGATGTTATTCAGCATGAATTGACAACATTCCATTTGACATTGAATTTGAACCATGTGTGACAAACAACATTGGCCAGGATCAGTCTATTGAAAAAACCGTGACTTGTTTGACAAACTAAGACTAGTCAGTGTTAACAACAAATAAAGTCAATTCAAAACAAATTGATCTTGGCTCTTGACTACGGACATTCCTTGCTTTGCATGTTTGCACATTTGATTTGAACTCGCGAAGGTGGGATCCTCTGAGTCACTGCCAGGCCTGGGTGTCTGGTTGTGAAGGTTGGATCCTCCAAACCGGTCTGGCTGAGAAGGTTGGATCCTCCAGCCGGGACACCGCAGACAGGCCGCGCCATGGCGTTCGTCCGGTGGCAACGCTCCAGTGGTGGCTGGATCAAATGGGAGTGGGTCAACAATGCCAGACAGTGGAGGTGGCGTTGGGTGGCCGATGAGGACGTGAGGCAGCAGCCAAAGGCACGCAGTCGCACCAGAGTGCCGGTGACACCACCTCACCCGTCGGAAGGTCACACCAGAGCTCCAGTGACGCCACCCAAAGCTGCGGCCAAGGGTGGCCAGCCGAAGGCCAAGGCCAACGTGAAGGGGAAGGGGAAGGGTGTGAAGGTTGGAGCCTCCCCCAAGCGCAAGGTTGTCAGGGAGAAGAGAGAGTACCAATATGGAGACGACTTGATTTACCTTCGAGTTCCGTTCGACCTTCCAGACCTTCCGGAAAACACGTATGGGAAGCAGATTGAGTGGTGCGAGAATTTGGGTGTGACCTTCAAGTTCCGACGCGGGAACCAGCGCAAATACAAGCAGGAGCAAATCAGGGACGGGCGCATCACTGTGTACGGCAAAGAAGCCAAGTGGTGTTGGGAAAAAATCCTGGCAGATTACATGCAGATCTTCACAGACAACAACCAGACTGAGTTGTTGGCGCGTTTGAAGAGGCAACCTGTGAATTTCCGCCGCGGGTTTGGTGAAAGTGATCAAGGCAATTACGCGGCAGAAGGTCTGAAGAAGAAAAAGAAGAAAGAACAAAGCGAAGAAGAAAAAGAAGAACAGGAATTGCCAAAATCTGACGTGGATTACGGGGGCGATACAGATGAAGATTACGAGATGCCTCCAACCGAAGTGCCAAAGGAACCAAATGTGTTCGAGAAGGAGGCAGAGCCGGAAGACACCACTCAGGAAGAAGAAGTGCCGAATGCGTCGGAGATTAAGGTGGAAGGAGTGGACACTTCCAACATCAATCCGCCGCAGCCAGCTGAAGTTCAGACACCGCGCTTTGGTGAGGAGGCTGGTGAAGGTGGGAGCCTCCCGGCAGCAGTTGGTGAAGGTGGGAGCCTCCCGGCAGCGGCAACAAGCCGCTGGTGAAGGTGGGAACCTCCCTGCAACAGCCGCTGGTGAAGGTGGGAACCTCCCGGCAACAGCGACTGGTGAAGGTGGGAACCTCCCGGGAAGGAAGTTCAGAGGCAACTTCTTCCACACAGCCTGCGCGAGGTGGCAGGGTCACTCAATTGAAAAAACGGTGGGAAAGACAGCCACCCACTGGCACTGAAGCGGCATCAAGCAGCGCATCGAAGCCTGTGAAGCCTTTGCGGCCGGCCCCTGCTCCTCCCCGACGATTGCAAGTTCAGGCCGTGAAATTCCCTCAGGTGACCTTGACTTCAAGAGATGGTGCTCTCAAGTTACTCGGTTAACTTTGTTTTTTTTTTACTTGTCTGTCTTTTGCGCAGAGAAGTGATGCAATCATGATTCATACTGTAAAGTTTAAAAAACATTGACATGAATGAGAGCTGAGGGTGGAAACGTTTGGCCGAGCACCGATGACGTTGAAGGCGGAGCAGATGCCAGAGGATGACAGGCAGCGACGCTACCACGAATTCTGCAACTCTCCGCAAATGAAGCGAGCGCAGCTGGGGATCAAGAGGTGCAGGGAGCTTGGGCTCAAATCCAACCTGCCGGAGTACTATGTCCAGAGCATACTGGGGGACTTCGAGGCCGAGACACAAGCAGACGTCCGGCAACGGGGAGGCTTCAGGTTGAGCTTCTGCACAACTTGCTTCGGCAGGGGCTGGCAGCTTCGACCAGCCCTGGCCATCAACATGTTGATGTGCAGGAAGGACATTGGATTCAGTGTCCGCTTCGTCGTCGTGCTCTTCTACATCCCGCAGACATCCACCACGCTGAAAAAGGAGACCCGGGAAACCATCAACAAGGACTACCGGGAGACCTTGCAGTTCATCAGGGCCAATTTCGATCAGGAGCTGGCGAACGGAAGTCTGGTGGTGTACTGTTGCGCAGGGGAGTCGTTCCACTCGAGCAAGATGAAGAACATGGCCCACCGGTGCGCAATTTTGACTTCATGGAACCAGGGCTTGGTGACCCCCGAGCTTGGCGACTATGCGTCAGCGCCCGATGAAGGTTGGAACCTCTCGGACCAATTGAAGGATCCTGTGAGGCTGTACGTGGATAATTTGGCGAAGGAGTATGAGTGGCGCACCCCGGCCACATACGACCCCCGGAAGCGCAGAGCCAGCGAACGACCGCATGTGTTGATGAACCTGGATGCCGACAACATTGTTCCCGACTCTTACTGGCGGAAGTTGGTGGAGACAATGAGGGAGAAACACCAGGTGAATTGGGTCCAGAAAATCCATTGGGTTTTCAGAAGTGGCTTGCAAGAGGACCCAGGCTGCACGGGCCGGATAGGAATCCCGGAGAACACGTTCATTACCCTGTGCGGGTATGACGAAAGTTTTGAGCCGACCGGGTACCAGGACATGGACCTGTACAAGAGAGCGGAATCCGTTGGCCAGGCCTACTTCTTGCGGAACTTGCAGGCGGGATGCAGCATTCCAAATGACCTCGATCCTGATGCGTCCAGGGGCCCGATGAAGATCAACTACGCGGTCAGTACGCAGGTCCGGTGGTCAAAGCAGAATGATATCAACGCAGCGGCCGGAAAGAAAAAACTCAAGGAGGGCAAGTATTGGCGCAACTTTGAAAAGCCGCCGAATACTCCGGAGAAGATGTTCGAGATGCTGACATCAATTGGGGGCCCACCAATTATGCCCTTCCGGCTGGCTGCAAAACCACCGTCAAAAAGGACAGAAGTGCCTCCAACACCGGGTGAAGGTGGGATCCTCCCTGGACCGCGTGAAGGTAGGATCCTCCTTGGAAGCGCACGGCAAGAGGCTGAGGAGCCTGAGGTGACCCACCCGAAAGATCCACCGGCACTTCCTGCGGAAGCTGCATCCCCCAAGGCTAAGAAGACCAAGCCTCCACCCGCCCATCTGTCCACAAGCGGTTCGACCGGCCAGCCAATGCCCAAAGCAAGGCCCATTTTTTCAGGTCCACAAGCTCCTCCCCCACGAGCAGGTGAAGGTGGGATCCTCCCGAGCGCCCAAAGCAGTGAAGGTAGGACCCTCCAATACAAAGAGCCACCAGGACCACCTCCGCAGAGCGCAGAGGCTGCCCGTTCAAAGACTGCGGCTGCCAAGTTTGCCCAGCACACAGGGCTCGCCGACACCGTCCCTGTTGACAACACAGCGCCTCCTACACTCATGGTCCCAACTCCCAAGGTGCCCCCGAAGATGCGACCGGAGGACGTGCCGAGTTGCAAGGTGCGGATCGTCACTTGTGGCCTGAAATGTCTCAGGTTTGCAGTTCAAAACGCAACAGGTCAAGATGCGCCCTCCTGGATCGCAAAGCTGTGCCGCCATTTGCACGATTTGGGTGTGAACCACAAGGCATTGAGCCAAGAGGACGAGGAGAAGTTGCTGGAAGTATTGAACTTCTGCGACGCCTTGGGCGCTGGGCAGAATTCGATCATGGTGTTGGACATGAGAGGTTGCACAGACCCAGATCATGACCGCACTCTCCGCGGGCACCTTGGGACACACCCAAAAACCCTCTTGAACATTGCCAAGCACGCGCATTTGAAGGCAACGCTCAAACACGTCCGGAGGTTTCTTTGGGGAAAATTCACCGAAAGTTCCAGCCGCATTTTTACAATCGTCAGTCTCTGCAAATCTGGAAACCACCGGTCGGTGGCTGCGGCGAAGTTGTTGCAGATGGTGACGAATGCATATGCGAGGGGAGAAGCCGCAGCAAGTCAGATGCCCATCGACATCGAGGTCCAGGAGACGGAGGTGATTCACATGGGCGAGCTCGGACGCATGTGGTCGCAGAAGTGCGATAATTGCCCACTGTGCCGGCATGAGAGGCTGGACTCCGCTCAGCGGATCATGGTAAACAATGCGCTGCACGAGGCAATGGCTGCTTGGAGGACAGCTTGAACGCGGCAGAAGGTTGGATCCTCGTCGCATGCAGTAATGAGAAGGTTGGATCCTCCATACTGCTGAGTCTGTCCTTGGGCAAAGCCCGAGGTGGCAGTGTACCTTTAGTGCAGCAAAGCTGCAGTTGGTTCTCGTGGACGCAGTGTGCACATTTTGCGTTTTTCGTTGCATGTTCATTGTCAGAGTTGTTCGAAAGAAAGGACATAGACAAATAAACGCATTGATCATTGAATCACGAACATGCCAATTTCAAGTTAATGTTTAACAGTTTGTTGCCGCAAATGACAATGGTCGTGCTGCGAATTTCTGCCGCGGCATGTGTGAATGAATTCTTCCGAATGCAATCGACTGTCAATGCAAAAAAAGGGTTGCACAAGCTGTGCCGCATGGGATTTTCAAAGGGAACATAATTATCAGGACCATATGTTTGAAAAAACAACTTGGAATGTGTTGTCGTGGATGTTTTTTTTTTCTTGGGCCGGTCGTGGTTCATCAAGTCCAAGTCCTCGACATTGCAGATTGAATCAAATTGACATGTTTTGGGAGCTTCGCATTGAAGACAGTGCAGTCATGTTTGCATCATCAGATTGACATGTTGGAACTTTGCGTCGAAGACATAGCATTCAGGATTCCAGATGCTCAGCGCAGTTCAGACTGATTTTGACTTTCATTCTGCACTTTTGGATCAAGGTATATGCGCAGTTGTAAATATGAGATTATACAGTCTTCAACATCAATGAGACAGGATCTTTCCATCAACACGTCTCAGCTCTGCACAGTTGCGCCAAACATTTATTTTCCACGTTGATAACACAAGGACATGAGATTAATGCAAGTGTTTCATGATATTGCCACACGAAATTCTACATGGCATCACTTGTTCTGTTCATTCACCTCGTCGCCGATGAAGGTAGGATCCTCTCACCTGTGAGGGTGAAGGTTGGAGCCTCCCCTGCCCCACCAGTCAGGGAGAAGGTTGGAACCTCCCTTGCACGTGTGATTTTGCAGCCATGGACACTGTGGATGCGGTTCGTGCTATAACTCCTTTGCCGCCGAAAATCTTTGCTGCCCACGCATTGACTTGCAGCATGAAACATTGTCTCAAATGTGCCTGGTTTCGTCATGGTCCGCAGTGGAGGGCTCGTTGCAGGATTGATGGTGGTCAGTCATCAACATGGCTGAGTTGCACGGTGAAGAAGACCGCCGTGAAGGACAAAAAAAAGGTCGTTTGTTTTTGGGATGTGAAGTGTGCAGGCGTTATTTGTTGAAAAATCCTCAAAAAGTAAAACTTTGTAAGACCAGGGCACATTTTCAAAGCCTCAAATTCGGCATGTACAAAATGTCATTTGCCAAAGCATTGAACAGAAACAGGGTTCCGTGCAGACACGCCCAGAGCCAAATGCACAAATTGGCGGTTCAAGCTCTAGTCGATGCTGGGGAAGCAGCAGGTGCGGATGGTCCGCCAGAGTCAGACTGGAAGGACGTGTTTTGTAAAATGTCAAAGGGCAAAAGTGCGCGAGATGGTGACGGTTGTTCTGACCGCATCAGTCTCATGCGCTGGTGCATTGCAGAAGGACTTGCGCAGCACTGGAGAAGTCTTTTGAAATCGGCGAGGACAATGGTCCTCATCCGGGACGAACGGCAGGGAAGGTTATTGCTGAGGTTCAGAGCAACTCTCCGTAATTATGACACCTTGTGTGGAGTGATTGGATGTGAGGAACTTCTGGAGGGGAAGAAGGCGGTAGACATCCACGCTGCCACTCAGAAGGCGTTGAAGACATTTTGTTTGGAGAGATGTGGCGCCCCACGTTCCTTCAAGGGTCCGCCTCCTGCCTTGAACTCGGCCTTGCTCCAACACTTACAAGACATCTGCGAGATGATTGTGACAGACTGCGCTTCTGCTGAGTTGTTGGCTCAAGACATGGCTCGTGGAAAACGACCTGATACTGGAGTGAAGGTTGGATCCTCCCCAGGAGCGAAGGTTGGATCCTCCCCAGGAGAGAAGGTTGGATCCTCCCCAGGAGTGAAGGTTGGATCCTCCCCAGGAGAGAAGGTTGGATCCTCCCCAATGCTTGCCAATATTCGTCTCATTGGAAGAGACCGAGCGCATGCGTGCGGCCGCCTCATTGAAAGACCTTGGAATGCAAGCCCTCACGTGTCCCAAATTTTGGAGGACTAGTTGTGGATTCAATTATTTAGTGATTGATATTTTTTCAGTTGAGTTACACATGTTTTGTCAATCCTAAGGGTTGTGTTTGTTCATGTTGCCAGGACACAATCAGTGGGCAGAACAGCGTCTTCCAAAAGCTTGAGCATTCACATACATATTCATCTTGGCTTGCTACTGCGATTAGTTCCAGTGAAAGTCCGAAGGGTACTGTGATCAGCGCAGCCAAACATCGTTTTTGTTCCTTTTCGAAACCTCTGGCTCGTTTTTGTTTGCGCCTGAAACCTTTTCTTCTTACAATCAACAAGATTGCAGCGTCCGGCATTGAATGGGCAAGGCAATGGCTTGACGCACTCAGTGCTGAAAAAATTCTGCTGTTGGGTATGATGGCAGATATGAGTCATGCAGCAATTGACCTTTGTAGGTTCTTTGACAAAGAATCGATGGACACAGCGAACATCAACCAGCAGGTTTCCATTTTCCTGTCGGAGTTGAAGGCTGGCCAGAACACATCATGTCACGTTTCATGTTAAGTTTTTTTTTGTCGCGATTTGTTTTTACGTGACAACAGACGACGACGCACAGGTCTTATTCGATGCCAGTCAATGTTTCGAGATAGAATGCTTCACAAAACACTGCATGGATGTCCTGCAAAGTCCTGATGTGTTGATTGTGTTCGGCTCTGGGCGAGCAAGAGCGTTGCAGTTGACAATAGCAGCCCGTGGTGAAGCATTGAATCATGTCAGGGCCTGCTGTGTGGTGGCCCGTGCAGCTGTGAAAGCAGAGTTTCCCCATTATGACGTTGTCATGAGTTTGAAGGTTTTTTCTTTGCATGAGACAGAAGGTGGGAACCTCGTCTCAGAAGACATCCGGACCTCCATGCAACGGCTGTGTCAAGTTTGGGATTTGAAGTTTGCAGATGTGTGGCAGCAATTTCAGCAGCTGTAACGCATTGCCGTGTCACAGAAAAAACATACGAGATGTTCGAACAAAGAAGCGTGGCAGTGGGCAATGAAGAGAGCCAAATCGACGGGTTGGTGTATTTCTTGCTTAGCCCCTCTTGTGTCTGCCTATATGTGTTTCACAGCAAGTTCCTCTGGTGTGGAGCAGCTCTTCTCAAGAGTGGACTGCACGCAATTACAAAAAGGCCGACGTCGAGGAAATCCGCACACATTGACGGGGACAGTGCGAGTGATGTCATTTCAAAGTGATGCGCAGTCCCAAGCGTCTGTGCTTCAGAGTGCCCGTATGTTGTTCACGATGGGCCGTTACAGATTTCCAAAAGCCTGCAAGTCAGGAAGGCTTGTGCGAATTGACAAGGGAACAACAAAGAAAGATAAGAAACAAACGACATCAGAAGCTTCGTGGCTCAGAAGCAGAAAAAGGGCATTGCAAAGTGCCGTGCATCAAGCAAGCGGACAAAGTGCATCTTCATCGGACGTGAAGGTTGGACCCTCCCCAGATTTACCAGAAAAAATGCAAAAGGAATGCGAGCGATTGGAGAAGGTAGCGTTGAAGAGACGCGTGGAAGCTCATGAAGATCATCATTTGCTGCCTGGAGAGCACCCCGACCCGGAGCATATTGAAGAACATCAAAAAAAGATGCGAAAAAATGATAAAAAAAGAAAAATAGATGAACAAACATTGGCCAGACACGTGGACATGGTGACAAAGAAGCAGTCCTATTCGACTGTCACAAAGCACATTCAAGGATGCACATTGTGGTTCCCAAACCACACATGTGCACAACGGCAGCAAGCTATCAACTTGGGAGCCCATGATGTGCAAGAAGATTTGGAAAAGGCAACTGTGTTTGTAGTGAACAGTAGTGATCCACAACCCCGTGCGATGTGGCACGCAGTGCTGGTAGGAGGAGTGGTGGTGAATGACACTTTGTTTTCGTCGGAACGTTCTCCATGTTCAGGATTTTGTCTTGTTTACAATCCGGCAATTACCACACGTTCGACCTTGCATTTGACAGAAGTTTTTCAGAGAAAGAATCCAAATTTGACGCAGGTTTTGAAGAAACTTTCACGATCTGCAGTGTGCAAGTGGCAAATCGTCGAAGACATCAACTGTAGACAAAGGCTGATCTGTTTATGTGGGGATGCCACTGAGGAAAATGTCTTGAAAAATCGACGAAGACAATGCTTCACAGCTCGCACTTTCTTGGCGCAACTTCAAAGAAAAAATTGTAACGAAAGAAAGTCTGGACAGTGGTCGACGGGGAACTGAGAGTATCAGGGATCAGATAGTCTCACTGGGCTCACTGGGTGCCATCAGGTCACTGATGGCTGGGCCATTGTCCATTGACAGGTTCAGTCAGGGGAGCGTCGCATTGTCACGCTCAAACTTTCTTAGTTTAATTAGACTTAGGAGACGACAGACAAGGCAATGTCCTCGTTTTCGTGCAGCCGGAGGGGAAAATGTTGATTGACTGCCTGCAGGGGAAAATTTTCACAATGACGATCATACTACTAATTCTTCAGTCGGCGGGGGGAGGCTCACTAAATTAAAGAATTAGACTTCTGCCCATCCCACAATTTGTCACATTGCGGGCACCCCTTTAACATCAGTCAAAATTCGTACAACCGCGCACAATAACATCACAAAATGAGCCCGCGGGGGGTCCTTACGCATCCCGTGCCTAGGCACGGGCCGCGTAAGCTACGTTGAGTTCACTGCGTACAGGCCCCCAGGGGTACTGGGGGTCCTTACGCATCCTGTGCCTAGGCACGAGGCGCGTAAGGACCCCCAGTACCCCTGGGGGCCTGTACGCAGTGAACTCTACGGTGATGAGCCTAGATCCTGAGCCAAGCCTGCGCTGGCCTCAACGTGTTCTTTCCGCTTTTGGGGTAGATTCACTGTATGGACCAGACAGCAAGTCGTGTGAGAGTCACCGTTCCACTCATAGTCTGAGTCCTGTTTTTTTCGCAATCATTGCTGGCTCAAGTGTAAGTAACCATGGACGGACATATTGTCTTCATATACATGACAATAATAAAGCATTTTTTCAAAACAGACCAACCCGATTCAGCAGCAGCTATTGTGTCACTGTGTGACTGACAAAATGACTTAGTAAAACTTTCAAGCTTCTTTGTGTCTTGAAGTCAATGATAGGCTCTGGTGCTTGGGCTTGAGAAGGTTGGATCCTCCCCAGAAGGTTGGATGGTGCTTGGGCTTGAGAAGGTTGGATCCTCCCCAGAAGGTGTTCTGGTGCTTGGGCTTGAGAAGGTTGGATCCTCCCCAGAAGGTTGGATCCTCGGCAGCATGGCTAAGCCATCCCCAGCATCATCGTCGCGTGCACCCATGCCGAAGACTAAGTCACGCCGAGCATTCAAGAGCGTGAAGAAGGAGACATGCTACAAGAGAAAAAAAACTCGAGTACAGACACCGGACAAACACAAGAAATAAGAAGTATGCAAAGGCACCTGTCACAGCAGACAAGATCGATGAGATGTTTGACTTTGTGGAAAACTTATGTGAACGCTACAAAGACCGAAAACCAGACATGCAAGGTTTGGGAACCGGATTGCGCATAGGCTCTGATTGCACCGGCATGGGATCTGAACTCGTGGCCCTTCGAGCATTGGGCCTGAAGTGTAAAGATATCTTTTGCCAGTGGTGGTCTGAGAAGGATGAGAAGAAGCGAGCTGTATATCAACACGTGCACAAATACTTGGGTTTTCCACGCGCCACTGGCTACAAAGACCTCACGACGAGAAACCATGAATTTGTCGATGATGTTGACATCTACATCTCCGGCTTTCCATGTCAGCCAATGAGTACGCAGGGCAAACAAAGAGGCGTGAGGGATGTCAGGGGACATATTGGGTTTCATTGCTTGCAGGTTGTCATCTACAAAAGACCGATGGTCAGCATTTTTGAAAACGTCAAAGGGATGCTGCAAAAGAAACACAAAAGGTTCACCGATTTGTTCAGGAAAGTCCTGAAAGAATGCGGCTACAAGGTGTACATGAAAGTTTTGAATACCCTAGAATACGGCATCCCACAAAGCCGTCCTCGAGTGTACATCGTTGCCATCCATGAGGATGCCATGCAATATCCATTCAAGTGGCCCAAGCCATTTGAGCGTTTTGACAAGAAGGCCCTAGGACAACTGATTCAGAGGGAGGAACGTGGCAATGAAGTCTTGAACATCAGCACTTACGAGCAGAAGTATGGCAAAGAGGTGTGGAAACATCCCTACATCTTGGATGTGAATGCCAGTAAGAGATATCAAAGTGCCCGGTGCTGTGTATGTCCCTGCTTGACATATTCACGTTTGAATATGGCCACCCCCGGGTACTACATACCCGCATTGAAACGCAGGATTAACTTACTGGAGTGCGGTCGATTGCAAGGAATGCCAGATGACTTAATGCATTACCTCAAAAAAAATATTGCGGATGATAAAGATATTGGCGCGGCTCTGGGCGATGGTATGTCTGTCAATGTGCTAAGTAAAGTTTTGACATCAGTCCTGATCAGTATTGGAACTTTTGCTGAATCTCACCGAGGGGAAGCAGAACATTGGCGGGAGGGCCGACCTTGGACCCGCTGGCATGTGTGAAATATGTACTTAAATGCGCCGTAGATGGTAGGATCCTCATGGCATGCCTAGAAGGTAGGATCCTCAGTACATTTCGATTGCAAGTCTAGTCCTAGACCGTCGGTGAGCACAGCTGCAGAGCAATGTCAAAAATGGCTGCTTTGTGCGCGGAGTGAACTGATGTTAATCCACAGAACAATTGTCTAGCGTAAGATGGCATTGTTATCATAAATTATTTACATGTGGAAATGTTTTTTTGGAAAGAGTTTTTTTTGTTCATGTCAGTCGTTTTGACATTATCTAGCGTAAGATGGCATTGTCACCATTAAATTGTGACAAGTTACATGTTCAAACGATTTTTTTTCCACAAGAGTACTTGTGTTTTTGTTTCATATCTGTCGTCGTGACATTGTGTACACTTGACACAGTTTCAATTCTCATTCCTGCAATCACGTGGCTCAAAGGTCGGGGGGTGTTTGAGTGAGTGTCTCTTTCACCCGGTGAAGGTTGGACCCTCCTGGCACCCGGTGAAGGTTGGACCCTCCTGGCACCCGGTGAAGGTTGGACCCTCCTTGTGTCTCACTGACCCAGTGTCGGTGCGATCTTCTGTGGCATAGATGGCGCCAAAAGCCAAGGATCCTCTACCGGAAGGCGTTCCTCCCAATTGGTCTGCATGGAAGCTCAATGGCGCAGAGCAGGCAAGGTCTTGGGTCAAAGAGATTTCTAGTATGGATTATGTTCGTTTTAATTTAATTTGTCGCAGGTGTGACAGACTTGATTGCCATTACTTGGTCTGTTTTGATCGTGGCGTCCAGGCCCAACTTGAAGCAGATGTGAAAGCTTTTGCAGAAGGATTAACGGGAAAGATGTCAGAAGAGGAGAAGCAGAAAGAAGTGAATGATTACAAGGCGCAAGCGCTCAAGAAAGTCAAGCAAGAGAAAGCAAAGCAGTCAGCGATGAACAAAAAAGCAGCGGCGTAAGAGGAGAAGGTTGGAACCTCCGTGGAGAAGGTTGGAACCTCCCTGGCACCCAAGGCTGCGCCCAAGTCTGGAGCAACTGGTGGCAGCCGTGCATCAGCATTGCCCGCTGGGGCATTGCATCACAACGACAAGGTGAACAGGGAGTATTATGAAGCTGTGCAACACGACCAGGATGTCATCTTCAGACACCTGGGGAAGCAGTTCGCCTCGGAACCCGGGCTTGAGATTGCCAACAACAAGGATGAAGGGGGCATTCAGGAGACAACCTGTCAGTCTGACATCATATAACATCTTTGTTTTTTTGTTGTGATGGTGAGTTCCGTAATGTTGGTGATTCATGTCTCGTGATCAGGAGCCGTATTCGAAAGACCAATGTCAAAAAGCACTTGCAAACCATGGCACGTACGTGGCTGGAATCAACGTGTTCTGGATCGACCACTTGCGAAGCCCAACACCGGGAGTGCCTTTAAAGAGATGTCAGGTCAAATTGCTCGCTGATTTTTTGTGGCCCCAAGATTCTTCCAGCCCACCCGCGTTCCTGTTGGAACTTTTGGAGGTCATGGCACCGGCGGGAGAACTTCCTGATGTGCCATCGGCACTTCAAATTATTTCCCCGGAAGGTTATGTGCATGCACTTCTGATGGCTTGCGCCCGAGATCTTCCTCGCAACAAAGACCGGTGGGAAATCATTCTCAAGAGTGTTCCTTGCGCTTTTTCTGCTGGTAATGGTGGGAACCTTCCGGCCGGGGATGTGTGGGTGCGTGCATGGAACTTGCGCAACAAGATCAGTCAAAGCTATGAATCTTTGTCACGCACAGCTTACCAACAGTGCGTTGAAATCCAAGCCATCAAATCCAAGATCGAAAGTGAGGTGGCCAGGGCATTGACTGCAGGTGAGCTTGTGAATGAATTGAAAAACAGAGGCTTGAACAAGGCCAGTAGCCAAGAAGACATGACGCAGAATCTCGTGAACCATGCCCTGATGATAGCGCAGCGCATGCAGGACGAAGACATGTGGACTGTCCTGAGTGATTTGGAACAAGAGTACGGCACTGGCAGTTGCCTGAACAAGATGTCGTTGCTGTATGCAATGGTGAGCAAGCCAAGCAATGCCAACAGGACGTGGGTGATGCAGAGCCTGTATCATTTCATCGTGTCGAAGCAGATTCAGAACGAAGATGTGACCAGAACGTATCTGCTTGGAGACCGGAATACTTGCTCAATGATTGCAGTTTGGGAGTTGAAAGCACAATTGATTCATCAATTGATGGGGTACCAACTCGCCAAGAGCAAAATCAAAGAAAAGGACATCATGATCCTTCGGTCAAAGGTGTACGACCACCGTACGTACCGAGAGCAGATGCTCGGAGGCGATGTGACATGGCAAGGCCAACTGGCGCCGTCCAGTCTGGAAGCATTGATGTTCATTGAGGCTTGCAGTGATTTTTTTTTTAAGGGATGGAGTTCAGGGATGTGAGTGGCAATCATAGGCTCGTAGATGTCATGTCCATGTAGCAAACCAAATCCTTGTTTCCCTGGCAGAAACTCATCTTCGGCAAGCACTATGATGCGGCATTGAAAGGTTGCGCAAGAGGCAACAAGAATGTGGATGAAGTCATGGAATTGCCGCAAATCAAAGAGGACTGGGATCGAGTGGCTGCGATGCGCGAAAATGAGTTGACTGCCGAGCAGGCGTTACTCAAAGCAGGAGAAGGTGGGAACCTCCCGGAAGAGGATGAAACGACGTTGGCTTTGTTGAGAAAACCTCCAACAGACTTCCCGGAACATTCGCTTTCGTATTGGAAGGCCTTGGCCAATACCTCGGTGAGACGTTATGTCTCCTTTGTTGTGAAACCCACAACGCAGAGTGCCATGACCAGACTGGTCAGTCAATCTGCCTTGAAAGACGTGGTGGTCAATGAGGGTTCGAAGACACTGAGTTGCATGCATTGTTAAAATTATCAGTGTGACTTGTCATGAAAATTTCACGTTCATATTCCATGCTAAGAAGCAGTGATAATTTGTTTGTCGAGGACAAGTCTCGTGTGGTACGACGTGGATGCGAGTGGGGAAGGCCAAGGACCTCACCAGCAGCCTGGACTCCGGAGATCGGTTGGTTTCGACGGGGCATCGGACGTTCGAAACTTGCTTCATGGGGCGATGGTGGGCAGAGGTGCGCAGATCAAATCTGACCAGCAGGAAGCCACAGTCCCTGGACCATCTGAACTGGTCATGGTGCATGGTACTGAAAATCTGAAGCCAGAGATCCGCAAGGTCTTCAGGTTGAACGCGGCCAAGGGAGACGGGATCGATTGCGTGGAGAAGCCTTGCCAGATCATTTGGCATGAGGAAACCATCCGCGCCAGGAAGAGGAGGATCCGCAGTTCCAACAGCTATTCATGCGCAAGCAATCTTTTCATGTATGCCGCTCGGAATCCGGTGCCGGAGATGTGCCCTGAGAAGAAGAGGCAAGTCTATGCCGGTTACAATACCGGGGATGTAGTGGCGTTTGTGGATGCATTGGCACCCAGCCAGATGTGGCAGGCGACGAGGGTCCTCAAAGAGAAAATTCTTGGCGGGGCAGCCATGAAGCTGACCACA
>VSDK01024472.1:4711-50142 GCA_009767595.1 Symbiodinium kawagutii
GAGCTCCCTGCTGAAAACGATCTTTGGAAAGATCAAGGTTGGTTGAGCTTTGAGGCCAAGCATGGACTCCGGCGAGTCTTCTTCAATGGGTGTGCCCTCGGTTTGAGAGGCAAGGCTGGTGAGCTTATCAAAAAGCCGTGGTGTGTTTCGACATCGGATGTTCGGTTGATTCAGTTTCTCAATCAATATCAGTGCGATGGCAGCCACAACCACGAACCAGCCATGGGCGGCAACGCTCGCCGAACTGCCTTTTACACACCAGAGATGATAAACGTCATATTAGAATCCTGGTACCCCAACCAATGGTATAAGCATATCCCGAATCTATGTTCGCAACCTGCGATGGTGACCAAGAACCTTTCCAAGGCTGAATGGAAACAGGACATCAATGCCATCAAGGCAATCGAAGCAGAGGCAGCTGGATTGCGTGCCAATGGTACATGGCTTGATGAATCTGTGACTCCACTCAACACGCTCAAGCGTCAAGCCAGAGAGCGTGGTGAAGAGATAAAAGTTGCGGAAGTTCTCACACTAGCAGGGATAAAGCACTTTGAGTTAGATGAAGAATACCACCGATACAAAGGACGAATAGTCTATCGTGGAGATCTCATTAGAAACCAAAGTGGCGATCATGTTTTCTTTGCCGAAAACGAAACTGCAACTACACCCACTGCCATAGCAGCACTGAACCTGACCCTATGGTTCGGCCTCAAGACCGTGGTTTCTTGCGCGGACTGTGTGCAGGCATACCTCCAGTGTCATCTGGATGAAAACACCTGGGTGATTTTGCCATATGAACTGTGGCTTCCAGAGTGGAAGACAAAATATGAATCCACAGTGAAGTTAGCCGTCAGGTTGGTAAAATCACTATATGGTCATCCACAAAGTGGAAATCTTTGGCAGGCTCATTTGGAGCGACAGTTGCGTGCCATGAATGGAGTACCAATCCAAGAGTATCCCTCAAACTTTGTTTTCCGGCGTGGGCCAAATCAAGAACACACTCTTATCTTGAACATATATGTTGATGATCTTACCTTAGCAGGGGGGACCAAAGACATTCAAAACCAGTTCTGGAATGAGTTGAAGGCCAAGATCAAGATAGATCCACCCGAATTCATTGACGAGAAGGGAACGAAAATTCTTGGAAGAATCCACAAAATCGAAAGAACAAAAGGTATCAACACAATGACGTACGACATGACGTCATACGCTAGAGGCATCGTAGAGTTTTTCTGCGAGACAACAGGGGTTGACAAAAGTAAACTACGTGCTGCTTCAACTCCAAATCTCCCAGAATCAAACATGTCAAACGATGAACTTGAACATGTTGGTGAGCTCTCACCTATCGCATCAAGAATTCTGATGCGATGCCTTTGGTTAAGTCGTCTTGCACGACCAGACATTGCCTTTGCAGTGCAGCGCCTTTCGAGTCGTGTGACTCGTTGGACACGGTGGGAGGACAGACAGACCTATCGTCTTATCAGTTATCTGCATTCCACATGCGATCATGTCATGAAGCTCTCAGTTGATGTAACGCAGAAGCCTTCATTGCATGTTTACACTGATTCGGACTTCGCGTCATGTCCATATACCGCCAAAAGTACATCAGGTATTGTCTACGTTATTCGTACCGGCCAACAGTGCTTCCCAATCATGTGGCAGAGCAAGAAGCAGAGTTCGACAGCCAGAAGTACCACTGAAGCTGAGCTCATAGCCTTCGCAAGTGCCCTCTTTGGTGAAACATTGCATTTGCATACAATGCTGGAAACCCTGACAGAGTCTCAAGTTGACATTCTTTTCGAGCAGGATAATCAAGCAACCATCACGATTATCCAAGCTGGCTACAGTGCCAAACTTCGTGGAGCAAACAGAGTTCATCGAGTGAACATCGCATCAGTCCACGAACAACTCGAACAAGAAGTCTTTAACTTAGACTACTGCACATCAGAATCCCAGCGTGCAAATTCTTTAACCAAAGTGATGCCACCAATGCACTGGCCAGAAGCCTTAAACCAGCTTTGCATCTTCGCACCGTAGGTCCGTAGGATAAGCAGTAGCTCGCAGGCTTCACAAATGAAATTGCCCACAAGACAAATGTCTTGATGGTGCCTGGAATGAACGACATATTCCCATGTACAGAATGAGGGGGGAGTTGTTAAATCACATACATTCCACCCCTGGGATATGTCCACTCATTTTGTCTACATGACGCCTTTACATTTGGCTCAAGCGCACTGAGAAAATAGGCTGCGCTTGCGGTTGCACTTTGTGTGTGCATTTATTGACCCCTTACTGGCGTGGCTGTGGTAAGGCGGTTCAACTAAAATGGTTGATACTTGTACACTTAAATCGTACGACTATGTTTATTGGGCAAGAGAGTCTTCGTGGGCCAGTTGAACAAGATCCTACATTCTGCTTGTTGCAACTGGTAATTAGGTATCTCACTGCTTTTTCCTCGAAAACCAATGGCTGTGGTTGAGCATCCCATGAATCTCCATAGCTCCATAACTATACCAATTTTGCCATATTTTGTCTTTTTTTGGTCTAATTGACCTGCCGCATTTCACAGCCATAGGTTCGAGCACTTGGAACCGAGGCAGCAAGTCAGGAGCTTGCCACGCGCAATTACAGCATGGCGCGTGAGTTCCTGGACAAGAACGAGTCTGCACAAATGTCAAAGCTGATGCTTACCTGTCACTTGACACTGCAGTGGGACGTTTGGAAAGATGAATTCATGAATTTTTCGCTTTCATCTCTTCTTCCCACCTGTGATTTTAGCATGTCTCGGATATGGTTCTAGCACGTTGATGCGGGATTTGAGGGTTGGAGAGCTGTGTCGCGCAGGTGGTGACATTCAGGGGAATTGCGATCCGTGCCTTGGCAGTTGACCTCGACTTAGCTCAGCGTTAGACCTCGAGATGTCCTGAGGTATTCCAGCGACCTGGAGTCCATCCCTGATGCCGTCGAGGCTTGCTACCAGATGTACCGGCAAGCCTTCGTGGCCAAGCGCGTAGCTGGGCCTGTCTCCTCATCTCCTGGTGCAATTTGGGAACATGTTTTATCAAAGATGGACATGGCTTGAGCTAAGGCATATTTCGATGCCATGGTGAAAAGGATTGGCCAAACAACTGGTGCTGAAGCACGCTTTTGCGGAGAGAGCCTTGGCGAAATGGCGATGAGTAAAAACCCTGTACTCCTGTCCTGGTGTACCATCATTAGCCATTGACATCGACTTGACATCGTTGTCAAGCTCTGCAGTGTGTCAGGAAAGGACTTTTGCGCTTGGCAGAAAAGCATTGCCTGCGCCCCAACAGTGGCTGGGTTGCAGTTCCGTCTGTCGTTGAGACCTGTTCTTTGCAATGCGGAAGTCTGGTCTTTGGTGTTGAAAGGTCAGTTCTTGCACGTTTAGATGACTGCGGACAAGGTTTCGGAGTTTGTGGACTGTTGCACGTGGGGCAAATATTCGCAGATGGGAAATCCATGGAATTGAAACGTGTGAAACGTTGGCAGCGGCCCTAGCTGAGGCGGCCTTATCTGGGATGGAATCAGAGCGATGCTCGTAGGAAAATCCCTCGATCAGTTGAGGGAGGCGTGGCGCGAATCAAATGGGGCCCATTTCAGCCATCTTCTCCTTGAAGCACAACTATTTTCGTTGCCTTTCATTCAGCCAAAGTTCGTCAGCTGTCCCGTTTCTATCCATTTCTTTGTTTTCATTGTGGGAAACGTGCTGGGAGACGTTCGGGGGTTGAACAACTTCAACTGGCAAGGAAGGATGAGACTTTCAAGTGTTCATATTTTTGACCATCAAAGTAGGCAAGGACAAGGTCTTTGACCTTGCAGGGTGGCAGTGCTTGAATTGCCCTTATGTCGCACCCCGATTTCCACAAGTTTTTCCCCGGCCCTCGTTTGCAATCACTTCCTAATTCCCTTTTTGGTGCAATTTTAGATCTTTGTTTGGCACCAGTTGGAGGGCATTTGGTACAATACCCTCATTGTTACACGTATCTGTTTCGGATCCGTCCCTCAAAACCATTGTAAAACAGGTTTTTGGATCTGAAATGCAGTGTGGAAGTTGGTTTCAGTTTTGATTGTTCAGTGTTACCAGTGCGAGTTGCGTGTTCTTTCGGTATGATGATGTACTGTGCTAAGTTGGGCTCCGACCAATGAAACTGATCTCAAAACAAGCTTTCAGAGTTATAGATTTTCGAATTTCCAGGTATGCTCAGATCAATTTGCAGATTCAAAAAATGACTCTAGCTGAAGCTACTTAGCTCTTGCGAGTGCTAACCATGAATACTTGCTGCCTCCTGTTGCAACGCCTTTTAGCACCTCTGCTTTGATCTGGCAGATTTCATGAAGGTAAATTCTCCTTAGACATGCTCTGGCTTTCATGTTTGCCATGGCACTTGTTGTAGAAGTGAGCAGTATGTTTGTGTCTGTTTTGCTCGCTTCACTCTTACCTACGAGTGCTCGGTTTTCATTTTTGCATTGCAACATAAGTTATGTAAGTGTTCCCATGATATGCACCCAGTTGATGGACCTGGATGACCTTCGTCATTTCATTGCCAATGCTGTTTCCTCTATGACCCGTTCCCAATCCTGCATCATACGATAGACTCAACTCCTCTGTCGTTGAGATCTCGTAGCAGGCTCTGGGCGGCTTGAAGGCCGAGCAGGATGCAGGTCGTATCAAAATCGTTCACATCAACAACCGCTTCGCGCGGCCGACCAAAGACAATTGGCAAGATATAGCGGAGCCTCGGTTGAGTTCGGGTCTGGTTGATGATTTTGATTCACAATCTGTTTCAAGGTGGATGATTTTGATATCCTCTGTGACCTTGTGAGTGGCATGACCTGAGGTCTATGTGATGTTCAACGACAGCAGGTTCTCCGGTATTGTTGGTGAAATCCAATTGGTACATGAGACTTTTCTGGTTCCCTGGCAGTAATAGCCCTGCACGGCTGGTCCACAGGAATTGGAAGAGTCTGAGCTGAGTAAGTTGGGCAAGAACATGTTACTGTAAAGCAAGACAAAGTTGAACTGTGGATGGTGACTGCTTTTTTCTGCCCTGCTTCGAAAGTTGTTCGATGTGGCAGTGCTTCAATGGTTG
This sequence comes from Symbiodinium kawagutii, assembly GCA_009767595.1. NCBI lineage: Eukaryota > Dinophyceae > Suessiales > Symbiodiniaceae > Symbiodinium > Symbiodinium kawagutii. The sequence goes on from VSDK01024472.1 coordinate 9,823, forward strand.
CCATTTGAGGCTGTCCGCACTCATTTCAAGGCTCATGATGCGCAACTTGGCCTGCAAGAGCTGCACCCCTGTCATGAGAAGGTCAGCCAGAGCAAGCACTTAACGTATGTTTTATTGCGCGTTTTGTTGGATGATTGATCCATGTTGTTGTGCGAATTGCAGCGCGAATCCAATCCAAATTCCCCATTTCGTACTGGATCGCTCACCACATCGCAACCCATCGAGAGACATGCAAACACCACGCTTGATACAGGACCGGCAAGCACAATGAACGCACATTATCACATATTTTGGGTGTGCCATTCAGGGATCCAAAGGTGCGAAGCAAGACTTGAACTGAAACATGAAGGACACTGACAATGGCTTAACATGGCCACACATTTTATCCAATCACACCTAAAAAAACAAAGGACACCACCTTAGATGGTGCGAGTGCACCCGCACTGCAAAGACTACAGAAACCTGCAAAGACTACAGAAACCCTACCGAGACAGTGCACAAAGACATCTTAAAAAACTGGGGGGTTTCCAGGTTGTTCAAATAATTGCATACATTCTCCTTGAAACAATGATTTCTATTCATAGAAGGCTTGCTACTTGAGGGACTGCCACGTTGGGTTGAGGGGGCGTTGTTTGGCGTCGCGTCATATGACCACGTTGAAGATTCTGCGCGATGTCCGCAACATGTTGGTTAACGATGGTTCAATAAATGGTAAACTGATGGTGAAACAAGAGATATAAATCAATTCAAGGTTGAGAATATTTGACAATGCATGTTACAGTAGATGCTTCGAGGGTTTGTTAAAAGGAATGCATTCAAGGTTGTGAGGGCTCATTCTTGCATATGCATGGATTCAGGGGTTTGTTGCACAGATTGCAGGGGTTACAGCGTTTTTTTCTGTCAGCGACTTGAAGGCTGCTGTTGTTCAGGTACGACGGGATCCGATTCGCCGCGGAAGCCTTGAAACTGAAGAACCAGGTTGGTGCGGCTTTGAATTCCAGAGATTCATTGCGATATTCGTTGCAATTTCAATTTTCGTCCAAAGAATCCAGTTTTTCCAGTGGATTGGCGCTGCTTGACCTACAGAGAAGGTGGAAGTTTTTCAGGGGCGTCTTAGGGCTAGGACACTCTATTGCATAGAGCCTATGCACTTTCGACACACGCACGGCTTCCCAAAGACAACTGAGATTTCTGTGGCCCCAACAGCTCCATTTCGGATCCCAACATTCCCACGCCCATTTTGTCAGTTTGTTGGTTCGAAACCATGTGTGGGATTGTCCTCTGGTGCAGGTGGAGGTCAGGGGACTTCCTGACTCACAGCGTTCAAATTCAGCACCGTGAAGGTGGCAATGAGCACTGACAAACAACCTTGCAGCAAAAAAAACTTGGCATGGCACGGGATTGCTTGCAGCTTGTGACAGACTACATGTTCTGTGCTGCTTCCAATTTTGCTTCATCGGGATGTTTTGACACTATTTGACTCGACCAAACAGCGGCAGGATTTCATTTGGCTCTCTCGTATTGTGCCATTTCTTCATGTTTTTTTCTGGCTGGTGGTTTCAAACATTTTCTATTTTCCGTAATGGTTATAAACAATTGGTTGGTTGACTAATATTTTTCATAAGGGTGGTTCAAGCACCAACCAGTTTTTGTCTGGAGCATGTTGCACACATTTCACGCAGCTCTTCCGTGGTCAATTTCCGTGGCGCAACATGTTTCTGAGGTCCTTGCAGCTGGTGATGTGTCGGCAGCTCAGTACAACAGCCAGCTACATGTGGGGAGCACATGGGCGTTCGTGCTGGCCATCCAAACTTGACCATGAGAGTCAGGGTCTCAAAAAAAATGCCTTTTTTTCATGATTTTTGCGGTGAACAGAGGTCTAGAGGTTTTGGTTTCAAGATCTGCTTCTGTCGTTAACAGTATGTTCTTCAGTGAGACCAGCGATGTGTTGCAAACCCACAGGATGCATCCCTTAACACGCAGCCAGGTAGCCACCCTTCATTTTTCGTGCTCTTCACTGAGGTTCTTGCTGAACCCAAGGGCTACACGGATGTCTCCTTCAGCTGCGGGTTTCGAACATCGCGCGGGAGTTTGGAGCCCTGGAAATCATGAGGCATTCGAGCACAACTGGAGAGGCCAGCGCGCCATCATGAACCAGTTGAGATGGATAAAGACTCAAGTGGATGATACAGGATACTCATGCGGATCTTGAGCATAGTAAACAATTTTTGCAGCCAAAACCTTGTAATGAGAACATGGTTTTCCGGTAAACCAATTCGACAATGAATCATCACTGTTGTAAGGCGAATCATGTCGGAAAAGGATGGATGTTGACGGATGTTGGCGTTTGCCAGGTTCACTTACGTAATGATCCCAGATGATTGCTGACTGCCATTCCCTACATAACTCATTACCTCTGAAAGCGACCAACTTGATCAACAACCAGCCCTCCATTCCAAAACAGTACTACTCGCACATGATCGCCAACAGTCATCAACCACCAGCCTTCAGGTCTGTAGGAGATCAACTTACTTATACCAAGTAACCAACCACCAGCCCTACGATTGTTGCTAAATGTCCTCTGATTATGACGCTGCGAACGACTAACCCATGGTTGCTTCTTGATGCTCATGAGAAGATTTGAACCGCTGAAGCAATATGAAACCACAAGTTAATCATTGTTTAACCTGCCATTGAAGCACCCTAAGACCACCACAGAACCACTAACCAAGATCGCCACTGCAGGATCGCTGCGGTGAAGCGGCGCCGGGGCGGGACCTTCGACTAATGCACGAAAACTGCCATCGCCACGAGGGATCATTGCAAATTTGGTTGGTTTGTGGATCGTTATCGCTGTGGATACTGACAATTCATCACGTACCAAACAGTGCGAGCTCATGCAAGTATCAACTGAAAGGTAGTAATTGACTAAACATGATCAGTTTTGTATACCTGAATGATCACAGCGAAGTCTCCATATTCAATACACATCACATACCTATAATATTGAGCAAATATGATAATTGATGTATACCCATGTACCTATCAAATGATCAGCTTACCTTGTGAAACGTAACTGAGAGCTGAGCAGTTCAGCCATGCCAAATCATGTTCGCTTATTGTTGCTACTTCTTACCCCGGGTTCCTGAGAATCATGACCCAACCATCCACGGAACCAAGCGATCAACACCAATAACCAACGACAACAGCTCGCCACCTGATGCTCCCAGAAGCACCGAATTGTAGCCGCTGCAGTAATTGGCTCAGAAGCGTTGGCTTCCACGGGGATTGCCCCTTTCAGTAGAGAGTTTCTGGTTGCTGTTGACCATCTTAGCTTCGTAAAATTTCGACCAGGATGCCTTTTTGATGTCAGAAACTGAAAAGTTTGCGAAGTAATCTTGAGTTGGTGATTTTTGCCAGTTTGGTAATCCTGAGTTTGATGGTGAAGATTACCAAAAATGGTTCAACTAGATTCATCTCACTTTTGATCTCAGAAATCGACAGGGCCATCGTACTGAAGCAGTGAAAAACAGTCCACAATCTCGACCTGGTTTGGGTGGACAAGTTCGCAGGATAGCGAGTTGGGATGCAGAATTCACATGAAATCGCCATCCCCGTTGCCTCACCACCTGCGTTGCCGTTGCTTCGCAGCCATGACGGACTCGTTCCAGCAGCTTTCCTCCGAGGTGTGGCGAGAACGATGGGGTGAGGTGGCTATGGATCTTGACCATCGGCAACTGTTAACTAGCTGGTTAACCAAGGATTCTTGATGGTTGAATCAGCCATTATAGTGGATTATAGTGTTTTTGTATGGTCGTTGTAGGGGATTATATAGTGGTTGATAATGGTTAATAAGAGGGGACGATAATCAACAAGAATCAACAAATTGGGGTCAGTCAACCACAATGTCATGTCAAAACGGCATTTAAAAATTGAACTGATATCAACAATGAGCTTTTGTTGGACTATTCTAGTCGCAATCAATGTTGCGTATCAAAATGGGTTGATGTAAGAATGGATGGGTGCCATCCAAGAACGGGTATGAATGGTTTGATTCGTAGAACCGGCAGTGATGGCATTGAGAAAGATCAGTTGTACGAATGGTTCATGAAAGAGATCCGTCACCAAGACCTGACAAGAATGGTTTCTACTAGGAACAGGGTTTGATTGTGGTGCTTCATAGGGATGATGATCAACAGTGGCGATTAAGACTAATAGGACTAGGAATAAGGATCAATCATCACTGTTCACAATGATGATTTAGTGATGATTAATAGTGGTCATGATTGCTGAATGATTATGGTTTCAAGGCCGTTTGCAATAGTTGACGGTTGCTGGTGATGATAGTTAGTGATAAAGGATGATGATTGTGATTGATGATCGATGATGATTGATGAAGATGAATGATGAAGATAACTGACGGTGGACGCTAGCATGTTGCAATCAAACATCAATGGCGACGATGACGATGATGGGTGGTGATATTTCAATGCATCATCAAGATCGGTATTGGTCAGCAAACCAAGTGTACCTGATTTGGAAAGCAATAGAAATCTGCGACATTCTTAAGTTCTCGTGTCCCGCTTTTACCAGCTGTCGAACAAACCAAGCAGTCCTTTACTAATAGTTATCATTACCCCCAGTTATCATCCTTTGTAATAAACCATCCATGGCTTTGGGGGTTCCCAAACTGGCTTGAGAACCCCCCCACGTAGTCCTTTGGTCCTGTTGCATCACTGCGCGCATCTCAGGTTGATTTAGAACAAGGGCTGCCGCAGGAGGACATGACAGAGGCGAGGGGTCAAATGTCAACTGCTTGGTGATAGCGAAGGAAGTCTCGAGCTGTGAAGAGTAGCCACAGGCACGAACACTGTGGAAAGAGACCTGGGTGACGATCGACAATGATGAATGATTAGCAATGATTAGCCATGGTTTGCAATGATTCATGACTAACAATGATTAATGAGCACTGATTAATCATGGTTAGCAATGATTGATGATTGACAATGATTGATGATTGACAATGATGAATGATTAGCACTGATTAATCATGGTTAGCTGATTCATGACCAACAAGGATTAATGGTTTGCAATTCATGATTGACAATAGTGATGGATAGCAATGATTAACCATGACGATTGACCATTACTCTCCATCGCTGCTACAGGAATTGTCATGATTGAAAAGCAGATTTTAGTTTATCCATGAAAGCCCTTTAGTGATTAGATATGCAAACCATTGATCTTACTTTCCGTCCATCATTGCTCAATCGTATCTAAATGGAATTACTCGAGTGACCATTACTATCCATTATCGCTAAATAACTACATGGTTCTTACTACATTGCTACATATTGTTAAAACATCGGAATTCAAGATAGACATGTTCACAAACAGAAGTGCACCCGGCTTCAAGCATTGCGTGATGTCAGGTACCAGCACCCAGCAAGGCGGGGGAACGACATGAAACCCAGGTTGACAGTTGCTTAAGAGTTAGTTGAAGGCGGTGATTAATGACAAGTGCGACGCTGAAAATATATGATACTTGATGGTAATCAAAGTTATCAACTTTGATCATGGTTACAATATATGATATTATAGTTTAATAAGAGCTAACCATGCCGCTTCTGATCTACACTTGGAAGTCAAACTTCCGACTTGTGAAAAGTTGGAGCAGGTCCCTCAGTGGAGATGTAGAAGAGGAGATGTCAAGAGAGAGAGAGGTGTGCATGACAGATAGCGCGTGAAATGCAGCGTTGTTCACCTGGCAAACAAACCTGAAAGCACAGTTAATCACCATTTTCAATCATTTTCATCCATTTTCTGTAGGTAAAGCAGCCATGAATCGGTGGATTTTCCACTTCAACGTTGGTTTAGCAGAGTGAGTTTTGTGCTTCGGTATGGTCGAAAAGGTAGGCTACCCTGGCCCAAGCATTCATCAAGCATCAATTGGCCATTGATTAACCATCACTCAACCATCAATCCACCACCAATTGACCATCACCATCAATAAATGGTGGTTAACCCTCGACCCCGGGCTACTTCTTGTTTTATGGTTAAGGATTTGATTGATGAACTAATCAATAATCATGAATCAACCACCAATTAACCATGAATTAAGCATTCATTAACCATCAATTAGCCATCAATCAATCATCAATCAAACGTTCATTAACCAATCATTTAAGCATCAAATCATCACCAATTCAAAGTAGTCATATCGATTGCTAAAGGGCATAACCACCATGAACCAATAGGTCGTTAGGTCGTTGGTTGACAGCGAGGCAGGTGCATCATTGGGCACTTTGCCGGAGACACCCAAGGCAAGGGGACTGGGCTTAGCACCGCGGTGTGTGGGGCGTGGCAGCTGATTTGTGGGGCTCAACCAGGTTGATTATTGGTTGGTTAATGGTGAAGTGTGGCGAATAGTAAAGGGACATGTAACATCAAAGCACCTACAATGATTGGGAATATGATGGTCAATGATGGAAATGATGGTCAATGATGGTAAATGATGGTCAATGATGGTTCATGATGGTTAATGATGGTTAACTGGAGGTCGAGCAGAATCCATAAACTCTGGCCATAATCTTGATGGCAAACCACCAAGTATTGTTGAGCTGGTTGAACTGTGTGTGCTTTATTCCGCCTTGATCTCCCATTACTGTGCTGAATGATGAGGCGCCATCACCAGGAAGCGTTCACAAAAAGCTGCAACTGATGCTGCCCGTTGTGACAGGGTGTCACTTCAACCCAACTGGAACCGCCAGAACCGGTGACACCAGGCATGAAAGCCACAGGTCAATCATTTGGAGCTAGACATATTCACTCCTTTCGGACTGGTTCTTGGGTGACAAAAGTGGTGCCCCTCCGCCCCCAGTTATTTCACTTAGATACTAGGGTAGCTACCAGGTATGGATAACTATAAATCACCGATTGATCTTTGTGATTCTCATCACTTGTCGGCGTTAATCGCATGCATGGGAATGATCAATCACCAAAAAACTTCAAAAACGCGTGTGTGACATTTACTTTTCAGAACCTGGGTGAATCAAAAAACTTCAAAAAAGCCGATCGTAGCCAAACACAAATCCACCTTTTCCAACCACAACTCGTTGCATGAAGCTGAGGTGGTGAAAATCGTGACCCGAAGAGTGAAGAGACGGCCAAAGACAGAGACGGAGGCCCCGCCCCTTCCGCCGCCTCTTCAATCCGAGGCACGGCAATGCGAGCTGCAAATTGTGCTGTTGGTGGTTGTGGTGGTTGTGGTGGTTGTGGTGGCTACTCGTGGTATCGATGGTTTCTGGCCACGAGTGGATTAAAAACTATGATTGCTGACAGCCAGAGTTAAGGGGTTATAATATCTATAATGAATGATCATGGCTAGGAACCATGGCCTATTATTTAACTGTGACTATGGTTTCTTAACAGCCAGGATTAGTGGTTTGTTCACTTGAGCACGTTCCAAACCTCCTTTTACATGTTTCAATTTCCTCGTGTCATATCGATGCTCGCGTAAGTAAAAACCTGGGTTGCGTAAGGCCGCGTAAGCTGGCGCGTAAGCTCCTCATTAAGTGTCTCCCGCGTAAGCTCCCGCTGTGGAGGCGTAAGCACTGTGTAGGGATTGATGCGACATGGCGAGTTGTTAGACGTTTTGGTCCACGCTCACTTGATGACCGTTCTGAAGCACAAGTAGGCGCGAAAGACGTGATAATGACAATTGGTTCCATGCGGATTGCTTACTTGGTCGGTAGGTCATCGCGGATAATCGTCCAACAAGAGGTCTTATGAAGCATTGACAGAGCATGAGCCGTTGTCCAAAACAGAATATTTTGTTGTTTTAGCAGATGCGAATTCCAGAGATCACTCATTTGCATTTCATTTGCATGGACTTGCAACCAATCTGCCAAATTTGATTTCATTTGCATAGCGTTGGCCAATCATTGGCAGATCATCCAAATTAAGATTGATCTTCAATTGCAATTCATTGGCGAATGTATTTCCAAATCTATTTCATTTGTATCTCCATTTTCAAAATTTTCAATTGCTGTAATGTTCTTAGGTTTCATCATCCAAACTACTTGGCCTACTTTTCATCTGTCTGGATCTGCATGGATGTCAGAATCTGCAGCACTAAGCCCTGCGCACTGCCGTGCCAGGAGATGTTCCCAGACCTGGAGGAAGGAACCGACGACAAAGCGGTGCAGGCGATGCCAGAAGCCACCGCAGATAGCGCAGAGGCGATGCCATCAGCGAAGAAGATGGAGAAGTCGGTGAACTTCAAGGAGGAGCTGAGAAGTGACGCACCGGGGCACGGTCAACAGATGGTGGTTTTGACCTAGCCATGAGGGAATGATATAGTTACTAATGGTTTGTAATGGGTTGATTATAATAGGGAACAATAGCAAACAGTCATGGTTGATCAACTACTACTTGGTGGTTTCGACCTAGTACTGGGGACCCCAAGTTGTTATGGTTGGTTCATTACTATAACTAGAGGTACCCCTATTTTGAGAAACAACTACCTTATTTGGTGGGTGAAATAGTGAAAACAAAAATGACCTATGAGGTGAAATAGTCTTGAACTCATTGAAAAGGCTTGTAAGGCCATTGTGTTCACAGTTTAACTCACTAAAGACGATTGAGAACTGTAAACAGCCTTAAAAGTTAAACTGAGAACTGTAAACATCTGTAAGACTGAAAACTGTAAAAAATCTTAATGGTGAAACTGTGAATATCGGTAGAATGTGAGTTTTTGTTACAACGTGGCTTCGGACTTACTTTCCACGCCTTCGTTTCTGTGTCCCTTTTCCCGAGAGTCTCTTAAGACTTGTTGGTATAAGCCTTGACTTGTGACTCGTGGTTCCAGGCTTGAGCCAAAAACTGGGTGTTCTTCCAGGCTTACCTCGTGGGTTGTGAGACCGACCCAAACTTCTCCAAACCCAACAGGATGCCAAAGCTCCAAAGAGGAAAGCTCCAACAGAAAATGCCGAGGACAAAGAGGAGAAGGAAAAGGCGCCCGGGGCACCCGGGGCATTCACCGTGGTGATTATCCAAGGCACCGGAAAACCAGACTGAGCATACCTACGGTGGACTACCAATGGTGATTACGGTGTTTTTCTATGGCGATCAATACCCATCAGTTGTATTAATGATGCTTTATGGCGATGAAAGGGTGATCAATAGTAGTGATTAACTACCGTAAATCCTTCTAATTCAATGAATTAGTGATTCGTTACCATAAATCTATTTGTTACCATAAATTGAATGTTGATCCTCTAGCATTTTGGTGTTTTTAGTGAGAAACTACGTTTTGAATTCCATCCCTTTCAACAACTCTTCACAACTTCATGGGTTGAATCCATTTCAGGAGATCCAGAATTGATCCATTCGACTTGCTGGTGTATTTGTATATGGCGAGCTGGGTCCCCTGTATCCCTGGTTCCCCCATCATTGACTCCATTGTTTTCAAAGTCTTGTTGTTGGTTATTGCCTGCTAGTAGCTGGTTGGTTCATATTGACTCATAGCACTTTTAGTGTATTTTCATGGTAGATTCACAAGCCATAGGGAGCCTAAAAGTGATGGCTGGTTTATCAGTATAGATCGTTAATGCACTGGATGGCTTGGGGGTCCCCTATCTTGTTGGTGATTATCCCTCATAGTTGATGGTCAATATTTACCCAGCTCGCCATATATAGTTGGTATCTCCCCTGGAAATGTTGGTCATTATCACCTAACATAAATCACGAATCAATCTAATCATCATTCAACCACTAGTCATATTAACCATTCGTCCTAAACCACCACTCCTAGCCATATCACGTTGAACCGCTGCGTCACTTGATCTCGGATCCCGAACCCCTCATACAGGTCCCAGCTGACCATGGCAAGGTGTCACCCCAACGGCTTCCCAGCGGCCGGTGGTGCTCCAGGTGTCGTCCCTGAAGCATGGGAAGTTCTCCACCGATGGACGTGACCCAGCTGAAGGGTGAAGGGTGATCAGCCAATGATGAGAATTAAAAGTAATAGATCATCGATTTGGATGGTTCTCATTACTTATAACGGTAATGTAGTAATGAGATATTACTTTAATGAGATATTACTTTTTCTCATAACCAGTAATGAACCATCCAATGATGATACAACCCGAAGTTATGAGATGGTTCATTACTTTAAATGGATGGTTCATTACTTTTAATGATTTGGGGGATCCCTATTTTGAGAAACCACCAAATGGCATGGCCTGATCGCATGATGAGACCGCAACAACCAGCATAGCTGGTTGTGTTTCCGCTTATTTTGCTTTGCTCCTTACGAATCAGTGATAGTTGTTGATCATGACTTTCCGTGTTACCAATCAGTGTTGTTCCCTTCTATTGAAGGTCGATTATTCCCCACCTGCCAGGTGAGGATGGTTAGATTTTATGTCAGTTGTCTCCGTTCTCCTCTCCTCCGAGCTCCAGATCGCAGTGGGCAGCACCAGACCCGAACCGCATACCGCGAGCTGCGGCACCGCTGGACCCGAACCAGCTGGAAGGATGCCAAAAGAATGCCAGAATAGATGCCAGATATGATGCTCGTAAGAACGTCAGAACAAATGCCAGATAGAATGCCTGAAGGTGTGCCAGAAAATATGCCAGATAGAATGCCAGACAGCCTGTCAGAAGATTTGCGGGTAGAACGCCAGAAATTAGGCCAGATGGAAAGCCGGAAAGAATGTCAGATATGAGAGAAACTATGTCAGACTGCTTTTTGTCATGGTGGGGATCGCTTGAAGTAAGCAATTAACCATTGCCAACGCTTTAAAGACCATTGGACATCATTACCCGTCATTAAGCACTAGCTCTCCACTTATTGCCAAATCGCTAATAATACAGGACCACCATTAGCCATCATTAGTCATCATTAAGCAGCTATTAACCAACAACCAGTGACCGGCTGAGTTCTGACAGCTGATGACAGCGATCCCAAGCTTTGGCGTAAGGCGGCAACAGTTTTTGAAAACAACACAACTCAGAATAACATCATCAATACCGACAACATTGTGTCTAGAGTCTATAGCTATAATGATTAAAGAACACTAAGAGTATGGATAACATCAACAACATCAACAACATTGATGACAGTATCGATCGTATTCGAAATTCCACAACAAGAAGATTATTTGCAACACATTCGCACAATGAACAACATTCACAGATGACAATATCAGCAATCACCTTGACATCATTAGCAACTACATTTGCATCAACTTCAACGTGATTCACAACACCAGCATCACTAACAATGATAACATCAATAACAGTAGCAAAGCAGGCAATATCAACAACAACGTACGGCAACAACAGCAACAACGACATCAGCCTTATCGGCCAAAGCACCACCAACAACAAGAACAACATTGGCAACAATATCATTGGTACCCAAAACACCGGGACACGAACACACGAGCAATAAGATAAACACAACAGCAGAAACATCACCATCATTATCATCAAGAACAGCAGCAGCAGCAGCAACAAGGGTAGCAACAACAACATTGCGGTATAGCTGCAACAGATCATCAAATCAATGATGACATCAGGCCCATTCACTGCATCAACAATAACAACATATAAATCAATTACAATAACAATCAGCACAGTGGCAACAGCAGCAGCTGCTCCAACGACAACAACAAGAGCAACATGATCAACAACAGCGGCATCAACATCACTGTTACGTAGTTAAGTGTTGTCGCCTTTCCTACGGAGGTTTGCCTACTCATTTTTGACGACGAGACTTAGCTACGCTGGCAAGATCAACAAGCACTTAACTACAGACACAACAGCAGCAATGACATCATCCACGCCAAAGCAACAGCAACACCAACGCCAACAGCCATCAGCGACTATTGACGTGGCAACCCATTGCAGCTGTTGCCAAGGCATCCAGCATTTTGTCTACATCCCCACGGCGGAAGTGACAGCGACTTGACCGCTCTACACCTGGGGTTGTGCATCAACAGTGCTGTCCTGCTCTCGGGCCTCCGCTACGGTTCTCTCCTCATCATTGTAATGATGGAGGATCAGTAATAAACAGTGATGGGATCCTTTTTCACCAGCAGTAGCACTGAACTAGAACTGTTGAATGATCGATCAAATTTCATTAAATTCAGCATCTATCAACTTTTAACTCATATTGAAAACTATCCATTATTAGTAGGAGATAATTCATCAGCGTTTGTTCACCATGATCATCGATGTTCCCATTATAATGCTTTGTAAGACAACATTCTCAATGCTTACGGCACTCTTAACGTAGCCACTATGTATCTATTGATTGAACCAGTATTCAACTATGGACTTGACCCTTATTCAACTATTGTGAATCATTATCAAACTCTATTTAATTATCGACCGTGAGGTCAATCAGTCTACTATTCAACTGTGAACCATCACCAACCACTGTTAAACTATTTTCCACCATCATGAATCCAGAAATCATTGCTGAATAGGATTAAGACCATCAATAAGTGCTATTCAACCATTGTACCACTGTTCAGTGCTTTCCAGTAAGAGATCAATTACTAACCATGATTCAAGGCTAGTCAACTTTTCACCATGATTGACCTTTTTTACTCTCCACAATTGAGTAAATAGTCTGTGATTCAACTATTTTCCACCATCATTAATCCATATCATTGCTTAATAGGAAATTGTGGTTTCTGAAACGGGGGTACCCCCAAATCATCCACTGTTCGTGGTTGATAGTGGTTGATAGTAATAAAACTATTTAGTAGCAAACCACCATTTAGCAATATAAACCACTATTTTGCAACCAACCATTATACCAGTAGTTGGTATATTCATTATTATTGCTGAAATAATTCTCAACTTATTGCTAACCATTCTTAACAATTCATATGATATAAACCACTACTAAGTAATAAAATCATCCACTACTAGTGGTTTACAGTAAGAAAACACCATTTAGTAAGAAGCCACTATTCAATAGTAAATCACTATCTAGAAATATAAACCACTATTAAGTGATATAAACCAACCATGTAGTTGGTGATAAATCACTATAAAGTGGTATAAACCACCATTAAGTGATAAACCAACCGTCACATCTTGGGCTTCCTGGACTGTGGAGACCCAGCCATCGCTCAGTCGATTGGTCCGCGGCCGAGGACATTGCGTCCAAGTCGTCGGACCTCTTCGATACCATCCTGCGACATTGGAACCTGCCGAGGTGACGCACCGCGTTGGAGCGGGTGATGCGCACCGTGCCTGGCGATAAGTCAATCCGTATAGATAGGATGCACACACAATACATTGTGGGTATGGGTCAAACTAATTAACCCCCAATATGGCTATTTGGAATGGACATCTAATACAGACCAATGGTTTTTAGGGTACCCAATTTTGACCCACAACCATGTAGTGAAACGTAATGTAAAGAGTGTAATGCAAAGTTGTAATGCTACGCAAAGCGATGTCATCTCATCTGTTGCAATGTCATGTATGTTTCTGTGTGAAATATGCTGGTTGATAATGACTACAGTTAAGCATCCAGCATATCAACAAGCATATCAACAAGCATGTCAACAAGCTTATTAATGTTATATGCTTCTGAATAAGCTACAAGCTGGTTGACTCTTGGAAGACCTTCAGACACTCAGAGGCGGCTTGCGTGGAAGTACCACAAGTCACAGAGCTGGAAGATTGGACTCCGCTAGTCTGGTTGCTGGGGACACACACAAGAGCCAAGCCATAGAGCCAACTTTGCACACGAGCCATGGAGCCTGCGCTTCAAATTGGGTGCTCAACCTACTCTTCGAACAAAAACAAAAAAAACATCTTGCACTCGCTCCACGGGAAACATGGCACCGAATTTGATTGTTCCAAAGATGCTTTCCCGATTGGATATGTTCGTTTTTTGCTTTGTTGTTTGATTTCTGCAGTGAAACCGGCAGAGCAACCACTGCACAATCATCGTTGTTTTTCATCACTGATTGCCTATTCCCATGAACGATAACATTTACCGACCCATCATCATCGACTGCGACAATAGGATTCTGTACCATACAAATACGCCTAATGTTGAGTTGCCATACAAATGCAGACGTTTGGTTCATACCTATATGTTGATATCTATTGATCCTGTTGTTGTTGTTGTTGTTGTTGTTGTTGTTGTTGTTGTTGTTGTTGTTGCAGATAGCCAAAGGTGTGGGTGTTTCTCAAACTAGGGAGCCTCAGAGATGGTTGGTTTACTATTGTAAATGGATAATAAACTGGATGATAGCTGGGAGTACCCCAAACTGACTTGAGAAACCACCAGATAGTAGTTGTTTAACCATTATTCATTCTTCCCTAGTATTAGCCATCATACACCAATACTAAGCACCGGTTTACCCCGTGTATCAGATGTACAGTTTCATGCCATTTCTCCCATCCAAGCATTGGCTCTTGGTGTCAGCAGGCCACAGCTTCTCATCAGATTTCAATCAGGTGCGAAACCGGGGCATCAGGTGGTCGAAAGAAATGGAGAGATGGTGAATAATGGTGAATAGATGGTGAATAGATGGTGAATAGATCGTAAATAGATGCTGAATGTGGGGTCACAGACATTCAATGGTTGATTATGATCGACACTGACGAATTCTTGGTTTGCAAATGGTACATTCTACTTAAGATATGAAGCTATTTTGGACAGCAATGGAGAATGAATGGTGACAAGTGACAACAATCGATATATCAAGACAAGGTGAATCAAAGAGAAACAATGCAGACCAATACCAGTTTGGAAAAAACGCACACACACACACACACACATGCAAACAAAAACAATGGATAATGGTGTTTTATCGGTGGTAGTGTGGGTGGTAACAATACTGGACAATGCTGGAAAAATGATCAATGAATAGTGCATGATCGCCGGAGGGTAAAAGAAAACAAGACTTCTACTACCACGAATGGTGGTGCAATTGCTCGATAATCAATGATAATGACCATTGACTGCAACATAGAGAACTGATAAGTTCTATAGATTCCACGGCTAGTTGGTGTACTGGAAGACTCAGATTGAAGACTATAGTCTATCTGTACAGAACCACATAGAGTCTATCTGTGGTGCATTGACTCAAACGTACAGATTGTTGGGGCGTTGTACAGGGCACGCTCGTGGCACATCCCAACGCTGGCATCGCCTAGGCTTCGCGCATCCCAAGCATTTGCTCGACATGGAAGAGGTCGAGAAGTTCATGAAGCCCGTGGGGGATTCCTCCGACGTGCCCGTGCCTTGGCGGAGAGGCAGGGAGCACCATAGACCGGCGGATACCATGGGACCATGGGACCATGGGACCATGCCACAAAGAGAGAGCTCAAGAGAGATAGAGATAGTTTAAGAAAGATAAACAGATGGATAGAGTTAGATAAAGATAATTGAAAAAGAGTCAAGGTCTACTGAGTCTACTCTGAAACTGAGCTTTTTCGAGGGCAACTACTCAGTTGCAAGGAGATCCGGAAGTACTTCGAACACTTCCGGGACTTCGAGAGACAGAGGCTGCTGGAAGAAGGGATCGACGACACCGGGGAAGATGAGGTCTTCAAACAGGAACTGAACAAAGCTGCGTTGAAGCTGTTGAACGAGTTCTTGTTCAAATCATTGAGTCCCTTGCCAGCAGAAAGGTGACGATCCAAGCCCTGCCACATCTGCGGAACGGGGGTTGTCCAGTCACGCCAGTGAAAGTATCCTGTTTTTTTCAACGGACCATTGGCAATGCACTTAGAACGTCAATCAACCTGTTGGTTTTGCAGAAACTCTTTCATGAGTATAGGTAGAGCACAGGGTTTTGCAAACAACAGATGATCATCATGATATTTTCAGAACAGTAAAAACAGATTAAACAACAGTAGTCTGAAAATCTGGTTAATCTGTTTTTACAGTTGGTTAATCTGTTAATTCATCCTGCTTATTTGATTTGCAGGACCAATCGCTGCTGAACAGGTGCGAGAGCGGAAACTCTCGTTGTTCAGTTGCGCAGGCGCTCACCAGCGAGCCATCATCAAGATCAGGAGTACATATAAGGAATTTATAGGCCCTGCTGGATCTTCCAACCATCGTTCGCCATCGTTAAGCATCATTAACCATGATGTTCCCTTTGCAGCAGCCCGGGTGTTTTCGACGAACTCGCAATTCCAACTGTTGGCAGCGACGTGAGCAGTTTCGATGACTGAGGCAATCTGATCGCTGCTTGGCAGCACTCACCAGCTGTTTTTTGAGGTTCCCCTACTACTGTGAAATGGGGATGGGATGTGTCATAACCAACCAGCCAGAAGAGGGGGTGGGGGAAAATCCCAACAGTTGGACCAGTTTGCTCATCTGCAGTATGGGACATTCACCTGGGGTGCAGGGTTTTGACCTGCAGCCAGGTATCTGAGGGATGTCATTGTTGGTTGCTAATACATTGCAAGAGAAATTTGGGTGCGTGCATGAATCGCAATTTCGTATGGTTTGGAAGTGAGTTCTTATGGCTGCTGTTCGTGCATGAGGGATAAAATTCTGTACTCAGTTTGATGGGAGTTTCAATAAGAATGGGAGTCCCAGCATTGGATTTCACAGGGTTTTGGCCGCTGCTTTGGAGCATTTCTAGCCTCTATAAACAGGGGTCTCAGTCAGATTGGGCGTGTGAGCATAGAAGGATGGACGGAACTATGGACGGAACCATGGAAGGAACCGTGGAAGAAACCGTGGAAACAATTTCAATGCATCACTTAAATGCAGCTATACTTATAGATACAGCGTATGTCACTGACTGTGTTTCAATATGATTGAGTTGAATAAGATTTGCATTATCTTGTCGTTTATTCATGTCAGAGTCACAGGCGGAATGTATGATTTTTGATGGTGGGTGAAAAGGCCGTCATGCAGGCGTACAATAGCAAGGTCCATTTGCTTGACAGACCGTTAGTCGCGAATGAGCCAGCGCCCAATCTTTTTGTTGCTGCTGCTGCTGCTGATGCATTCATGCATTTGGTAGGGCGTCCCCTGTCGTTCTTCATGTTAAGGATATCGTTTTTAGAGGTGTGGAAGGTCTTGATCATATGTACAGCGAACAACTCAGGAGCAAAGGGAAGGGCACAAAGAAGCACCTACAGCCATTACATAAACATCAAAACCATGATATATCAATCGTAGACATGATTAAGCAAAAGGGATTCAGGAAACTAGGTGACCAAAATCGCACATTGACATGTATTCTTCTTTGTGGCATGAAGTTAGCCAGCAGCTGCACGCTGCAAAAAAAGAAAGCTGGGAAAAGGAAGGAGGCGGCAGCCTTCCCATGGAAGACATCTCCCAATCAATACCACCACCAGATTTTACTACTGGCCTTTGGCTCTTCACAAGCAGCCCAAAGTTGAAAGAGACCCCCAGGGTTGCCCTCTTGTGCATGTAGCGAAAAAAGTGGCAGTGCGGGAAAAGACAAAAACATTGAATTGTCAGTGGGAAGGATGAAGCATGAATTTGCTGAGCGGTCCATTGCTGCGTGTAATTCATGAAAATTTAGAGTTTGAAACAAGAACAGCGATTTGAATATTATTAGATATAGATGCAATTCTCTGAGCATGATCAATACACACATGCATAAACATGCATGCATCCATCATTTACACATTCATACATTTATCATACACATATACAACGGTAAAGGAGGTGAATAGCAGTTGCGGATGTAATTATGTAAAGGATAGTCTGGACAGGACATGCGCACAGGCACAAGCAGAATGATGCACTCGCCTGTACTCGAAAAAGAGGGTGCACATTAAGTGCCCATTGCCTACGTTCCCAACCAGTACGTAGTCGTCTACGATTGAATGGGTATTATCACATTATATCTAAACAATACTCATGCATCTGGCTAATTTGAACAGATTTGAAAAGTGTATCGACGTATTGTGACACAATATGCAGGCATCCAGGAACGGTTTTGAACGGTTCTGGGGCATGCGCAATCGTGCCCTAAGAACGGTTCCGAACGGTTCCGAAGAAACCAAACATCTAGGAACTAATAGGAACTATTTCTAACGGTTCCGGAACGATGGAAGTTGCAAGGTTAGTTTGACAAAGAACGGTTCCGAACGGTTCCACACATATCGTTTGGTATATCCATTTTTAGCCATACATATATATATATATGTATGTATATATATAGTTATTTATGTGTATATACATGTTGACATGCCTCTCTAAGTTTGGTATGTTCACCGTTTATTTTTGTGTGGTTTGCTTTTGTTTGCACGAAACATGTTGGTGGCACAAAGGCCACACCGTGCAATGTGTTTGAATGTTAGCAGCTTACAAATGCGCACATACTACTTACTTCTAAAGTTACGTCATTCATCACGGCATTATTTTGCAGAGGACATGCACTTGGAATCCCGAAACCATTGACAAGTACAGACCACTTGAAGTACAGACCACTTGGAAACCGTTTTGATTTCAATACGTCAGTCAGCGGAAGACCATGTGAAAGTCTAGCTGCAAGCCCCCGCACGTCGGTGGGAGGCGACAAGCCCGAGGAACCGTTCAAAACCGTTCGGAACCGTTCGGAACCGTTCCTGTTTGTAAAAGTCACAGCGTAGACTCAACGCCACAACGTCGTATGAGTACTGGCAGTCGGGCACATTGTAACCACGAATTGGCAACGGTGCTGAAAATTGGAATCGAATGATATCATTTGGTGTCTCCACTGGCTTGTGCGGGGTATGCTTTTCCGGCTCAATCGATCTCAATGGACCATAGCTTGGAGTATGACGTGAACAAAAGATCATCAGGGCAATGAAACCCGGTTCTGTGGCGTGAAGCACAGGATGCCCATAGAAATACAAACAAAGCAAACAATGAAACGTGTTACATAATCACTATTGGAAGGCCACCTGAAAGTATGGGCTTCCGATTCTGACTGCAGCGACTCATGAAAACAGAAATGGACGTTTACAAACAATTACAAAAGTAAGATACAGATGCACACATATGTGACTAGAATTCATACATAGACATCATATACACATATAATGTATGTACACACACGCACATGTTCATTTCCTTCCAAACCTCCTATGATCAAACAAGAGCACTGCAATCTAGAGCAAATGAACTGTCCTTTTCTATCTGGGAATATGAAATGTGCGGCCATAAATTATTTGCAGTATGGTCAAGCGTTGTTTCTGCAAAAACAAATGCAGTACTGTAGTTGATGAGTGGGAATTGGTGCAGTTTGTGCAGCTTTTGTGTGGAGTGTTTTAAGAAATCTATGCGTGGTTTGCCATCTTTTGATGAGGACTATGGGAAGACAACTTCACAGTATTGTGTGCCTGACACAGTTCTGTTTAGTATACATGTTCTGCAAGCTGTACTTCTGAAATTGAAGACTCATGCGCAATTCTTTGGAGGGGCAAGGTTCACTTTTCCCAACTAGCTTCAACATTTTCCTCGCAATTTTCTTGGTATTTTCCTGCTTCCTGTACATCCTACCGTCTACAGTGTGGTTCTGCAAAAGTCCTTGTACAGAGCAATTCTTACACAACGACCTCTGATGTCACCGACCAACTTCGCAGGGCTTTTCTCGTGGTCTGCAAAAGTAACTTTCACATTTGTAACATTTTGCAACCGTCTTGGTTGGTAATCACGAACGTGCCAGGATTTAAACGTGAGATCTGAGAGACTGATTCTCTGATGATTTCAATCAATTCCATGAACATTTTGCAAAAGGAGAATCTTGGTTTCCAAGTATTGACCTCAAAATTTGCCGCCCAATAAATTTGCTGGGGACAGCTCGCAAAGACACTTATCAGGTTGTGCCGTCCTTTGACTACTTATTTGTACTTCGAAGGAACTTTTGATACTAAAGTAGCTCTGGATTGAATAGCTCATAAGTTGCAGAAGTTGGGGTCTGCAAGAATGTTTTATTTTTTTGTGGGACGACGAAGGTTCCTAACCTATAAATGATAAGACGTGCCTTTCCGATGAATATCTTTTCTGCAACAACCCACGAGTGGCTAGTTTTTGCAGCCTGGATCAGCTTGGACATAAGCGGGTTTCAAAATATACCAAGTGCGGGCATTTAGCTTCCGCAGCTTCGGCGTAAATGGTTTTCAAACACGTCCCAAACATATGGCGTGGAAGCCAAGTCCTATTGCGTGGAAGCTAAATCTCTTCCCATCTCCAAATTCATTTGCCATTTTGGCTTTAAACATTACAATCGGATGTGACTACATGCAGGATCTATTTGAAAACACAATATGTTTTTCAACAATTCTACTGAATTCAGGTTCCAGCATGATGTGGCCTCCAGCACTTCCATGGTTTTCTTTGTTTATCACTTACTTTCTGATTGGTTCATCTGTCATTGTTTTGGATTGCTCGCAAATTACTAGTCCTAGCCCGCACTATTTCCAAGGTTCCTTCCTTAGTTCCTTCCTTAGTTCCTTCCTTAGTTCCTTCCTTGGTTTCTGCTTATACGGCTACATTCTGGATATGCCTCTGAGATAGAGGCTAGAAATGAACCAACCGCTGCTCCAATAGCCGACAAATGTAACCCCGTTGACAACGACAGTGACGACGATGACGACGACGACGACGACAACAACAACAACAACAACAACAACAACAACAACAACAACAACAACGGCAACAACAACGGCATCAATCTCATCAAGGGCGAGGACATAAACAAGGTCGAGAACGACCACATAGCAACAAGACAACGGAGGAAGTTGAAGCCAAAGTAGCCAGGGATAACGGCGACATCCACAACAACAAATCAAGCATGATCAGCAACAACAGAAGAGGTCACATTGACAACAGCTGCTACAACCATCAATAACAACAAAAGTTCAGCAACAATAGCTGCTTAAAAAAGAATCAGTCGCTTTCTAAAAAGTTTTGTATTAGGAACGCAGCAAGGAACAGCCGTGGACTCTGCAACAACCAAGGGGGGAACTGAGGATGTCATCGTCAAAGCCGCGGTGCGAAACAAATGCTGGATCCTGGTTGAGGGTGGACCCAATGGTGCGCCACCCCAGCATTGAAGAGACGGGTGAGTTTGCGGGTGATGTTGGAGGAGTGTTGGATATGGGCGGTCGTGGAGACCTTGTCCTTGGTGAATTGAACTCCTGTAAATAAAACGCATAACATTTAAAAAGTTACGTTGATACTCACAGTAGTAGTTCAATGCAAATATGAATGCATAATATAGAAATATTGCAACTCATAAATGATGTGGTGTAGTTGTGGGAAGATCTCACAGAAATTGTTCCGATCCAGAATAGCGTGGGTATAGTGAGAGTAATATCAACCCCGGATTAATAAACCCTAGGTCTTTTGGGGGTACCGTTTATATAAATGGGAAACCAAGGCGAATTTGGGGGATACCCCCAACCAGGGGTTTAGTTTCATCCGGGTTTAACATTCTCACCAAGAACAGGGACGAATAACGGCCGCGGCGCACCATTTTGTGGCTGGCGCGTCGAGACTTGTGATGGAGCCGCAGGTCACAGCATGTCACAACCATGCATATGAGAATGCTTTTGATTGGCTGATGGTTAGACCTAAGCTCATTACCTGGTACCAGGGGCATCGTTTTATCTGATTGAATTTTTATCAAATAAAGAATGCCTTCATTTTATTTGTGCACCCCTACTTGGGCTAATCATTCATTTGGAAGGCTTTTTTTTTTTTTCTATTTGTGCTTATAAACACGTATTATGAGAATGCTTTTTACTTTGGCTCATCCTGCTTGGTGATGATTCATCTACCGGGTGGTTGATCCATGATGCGAATCCGCCAGGGATGGTGAATAAATAGTGTCATATCGGGTAGGCGTGTTTGAAAATCAGGTGACGGTGTTTAGAAGTATGTTGAGGGTTCAAATTCAAAAACAACAGATGGTGGGTTCAAAAAGGTCGGGGATTCAACTTTTATCTAAAAGTGGTGCGTTCAAGAGATTAGTTGGCTGCTTCAATCATGACGTGTGGATTAACAAAATGGAGAAGGAGAAAACAATGCCGTGAGGTTTGAAACAAGATGGGTTGCTCAAAACAGAAATGCTGCCAAACTAAAATGACTAGCTGTTTGGGTGCAAGTGTTCTGCTGCAAAGACAGTAAGTAGTGAGAGCGCTGATTGACCAACTATGACAGGAGCCAGCCCACCATCTACAAGGTGTTTCCAAAATAGGGGTCCCCGCAATCATCCAATTTCTAGTAATAAATCGACCATAACCAAGGGGGTACCCCCATTTTAACAAACCGCCATAAGGTTTCATCCACTGCTGAACAAACGCTGGAAACGGGGGGGGTACGGAGCCGCCAGTTGTGTGCAGGGCTTCTAGAACACGATCCTCCGATCCGCATAGTTTTCAACACTCTTCACTTGTAATGTCTACCATTAGTCTTAGTGTAATTTCCAGGTATTGTGGTAAGTGGACGCAGGGTGAGGCCAGGTTGGGTAACTGTGTTTCCTGGGATGACTGAGCTGCAAGTTCCCAGGGCATGTCTCGGGACCTGAGGCGGCCTCGTGCTGTTGAAGCAAGCGGCTGAGAAATGCACCGAGCGCCCCGTGATTTTGGTGCTGGACGCGTTCAAGGGCAAACGATACCCGTCCTTTGGCGGCGACCCGTGGGGAGCACGGCACATGTTTCGGAATCCCCTATGACCGGGGTTCCCTTATAGCTTTTCCATAGCATTTCCGGGATACAATCCTTTTTGTTGATTTGGTTTAACCATCACATTTGCAAACAATGTTGGCGAGCAATCACCGGTTGTGGGTGGTTGGTTCATAGAAAAGAACAAAGGTCTGTTTTGATGAGATTCCATAACCTCATCCCTCGGCTACACAATGCAGCAGGTTGCTCGACCAATGACTTTGGTGTGCCTTCAAGCTCCCGCTCCGCCATCTTGAGGTATCCAAAATTAGAGAAGAAGCTTCATGCCTACGCGAAGAATGCACCTGTGCAGGTGCGGGTCGATCGCAACATACTTCAGTCCACTTCCTACCTTTGATTCCGATCCTCAAACTTAATGGTTTGTGTCGAAAGCTTGTGTTGTCAATGCTCACAATAGAAACGCGTTCAACAGATCCAAACAACAAATCTTTTCCATTCGAGAAACTACTTCAACCGATCTTTCTTGGCGAATGATGCTGGACCAAGCGATGAATTGCTGGCACAGCTGGGACCCCCGGTGGGACAGTGCCAGACTCTGGACGAACTCGTGAAGATGGAAGGTGATGCGCCCAAGATGGCCCAAAGCTCAGATGCTGAAGCAAATGACAGAACATGGCAGGACCATTTCAATAGGTTAAGGAGTGGAATGTTCTTTAAGGATCATTCAATGGTTGTTTTAATGTTGTGATTATCTTCGGATCATTCAGTTTGTAATAGACTATGTTTGGTTAATTCGTTTATTCTTTCTTTGGTTTATTTGGTCCACTTTGATGATGCAGTGATTTTTCAGGGCAACCCAATAACTAAGAGACCCGCCAACTTTAGGGGACACGTAGCATACCTACCGTTCATGGTGTTCCTAGTGGTGCCAGCAGCGCAAGCAGCTGTTTGTTAGGCGGAGAGTGTGAAAAAGCAGATCATTGAAGAAATGGCGACGACTGAGTGGGAGAATTTTTCCAACAGAAGATCTGCCCAAGGTGCCAGCCGATGCTGATCACGTGGGTGGAAGGCGATGCTATGCTGTGCCAGGCCGAAGACAAAGCACGGCGACCGTCGCCACAACGGTTTCCAGGGCCACAACAGCGTCCTGCAAGACCACTTGCACCACGTCATCACGAGCCCAGGAGGACTCGAGAACAGGGCCGCTGACTATCATTGGCCATCATGAAGCATGTCTCTGCAGTGATTGTCGTGTTGGTTCCAGTTCTCTTAGAGCTCCAAGTTGAGATGACATGCGAAGGTTGCAAGACGCGCAATGCAACTGGTACAGAATTGCAATTGTATTCCCGCCCAGGAGGAAAACTGGACCAAGGAAGACCAGAGAGAAGAAGAGGACCAGGGGTACCATGGGATACCCTGGGCCATGTCAGGCTTCGGAACTGCAAAGCAAGGTACGTTGAGGCTCAAGCGCCTATGTTATGCCTCCGTTGTTTGGTTAAAAGGTGCTGCTTTGTTTTGGACAACGGGACCCCGCCACAGGTTATTACTAGGGCTCCTGCCGCCTGCCCTGCAGGACATCAAGATGGAGAGTGCCCTGATGACCGTGCGCTTGCTGAAACATGCCAAGCCCATCGACAAGGCGGACACCGAACCGTTGAAGCTGCCGGGGCACCCAGCGGGTCGGCGCTGCAGAATCTATGATGGTCATTTGCCGGTCTTCATGGTTCATAAAGTATCATCCATTGTTATTGCATGTCATTCCGAGATTCGTTACATTGTCGCCCCTCTTCTTCGAGCCGTCTTTTCTTTGACCTGTTTTTCTGTCATCATTGAATCAAAATAGGGTTCCCCCAGATCATCCAAGTTATGAACCATTTAAACAGTAATAGATAGTAATAGTAATAAGCCATTGATTTCGGGTTCCCCTATGACTTGAGAAGCCCAGATGGCAGCGGGGGTTGGATGGTTGCAGTGGTTGCTGGTTGCTACTTTGGCAGCTCCTGAGGGGCACGGACTTCTGGAACTTGTCCCTTGGATCAGCGCACAGCTTGATTGTTGAACTTCCTGTGGTTGCGGTGCTGGTGGATCTTCCTGTGCTTCCTGTGGTTGCTGGATCTTGGTCGCATGGCGGCCTTCAGGAAACTGGAGACTGATGGCTGGCAATGCCCGTCGAGCGAAAGAATGGAATCGAGGAAAGTGCGCTGGAATCACTGGCACTTTCGTGGAGGCACTGTGCTCGAAGGAATCTGTTGCAGTGCTGGAAAGGATGGGAGGGTCTCTGAAGTTCATCTTGCCGAGAGGCTTGATTCCAAGTTTGCCTTTGCTTGGCCTTGACAAATTGGTAGTGGATGGTTTGGTAGGTGGCAAGACAGGAAGAATAGACAGGTGGGCTGAATGCATGCAATTGAATTTGTCCCAGCCAAGGTGAAGAACGGCTCTGTTGCCCCAAATTAGGCTTTGCGAAGACTCAATTGCGCAATATTATAGATGGAATCGATCGATGAGTTCACAGATGAACTGGCTAGATTCCTGTCCATGAGACTGGGTTAGGTTTGATTAAGTTGGTAGCCTTTGTTGAGTACCTCAGGTTGGATGGTTTAGGCCTGCTTAGGTTTCCTTAGACCAGAGCTTACACTAGGTTCGATCAGGTTCGGTCGAGGTTTGGCTCGAAACAGGTTTCGTTGGACTGATGTGGCTAGTGATCAATACTTAAACATCAAGTCAATGGGAAATGATCACTAACAATAACATTTGATGGTGAATGATGGTACACCAGGGGGCCCCTTGTGTAAAGTGGGATTGGGCCGCCCCAACAGCTGAAGACGCACAGGGACGCACTACATTTTCACTGACGCTGACACGAGCTATCTGCTGACAGATTGTGCAAAGCTCAGTCTTGATAATTAGCAAGGTTCATGGCGATGTATCTTTGATAGTGAAGAAGGAAAACATGGTGAACAAGAAGTGGTTCATTGGTGGTGAACAAGCACTGCTCATGAATGGGGATGCTTGGTGTTTTTATGATGGATGACTTGCAGCTTGTCATGGCTGGAGCTGGGAGCTGCTTGAGGTCTTGCGCCCAGCGGTTGTATTTTCTTGGGCGGTGGTGGGAACAGCAAGAAGGCCTGGCCCTTCGTGGAGTTCCGCAGTCCTCAGCATGTCTCACCTTGAGACAACGAGCCTTGCTTCGGCCAGGAACTGATGAAGATGTTGATCAATGGTGAGCCAGCCCTTTGGACCCAGACTTTGTGAGGGCATCACTTGAGGTTTTCAAGTCGTGATGTCGCTGTCAAGTCATGATTTGCTTCGATCTTTTGGTGGTTTCTCAAGCCAGTTTGGAAACCCCAAAGTCATGGTTGGTTGATGACTATAAACGGTTAGTGACTTGGATGATTTGGGGGGCCCCCATGGCTTGAGAACCCCCCTTTTGAGATGTTCCAGAGCAAGTCTTGGCATCGAATCCAGTCCTGGCTTTGAGGTGGTTTGTCTCGACAACACCGGCCGTTTGACCCAAGACTTCGTCGCTTAACAGCGGTTTCGGGGAGGACAAGGGCACCAGATTGGTGGGGGAGAATTCTCTTGAGCGCCCAAAGGATTTCAAGACAAGTTGAAGAAGTGACTCAAGACAATGCTTTGAGAATATCATTGCTTTGTGTTCTTGAAGAAAAAACTTGGAACATGAAATCCTGACAAATCCTTTGCTTTCATGTGCTTTCGCTTGAGGTGAGATGATGCTTGTCGGCATTTTGTGCGCTGCGAAACTGGTCGGGTGAAACCCTTTGACTCATTCGCCAATGACAAAGAGATCATCCGGTGAATTTAACAGGGAAGTGCCAGTGGCAGGGGGGGCGATGGCTAACAGGTATAATGGAAAACATTGAAAAACTCTCCATTCTTGATGGTACCAACATGTACCAACCATTTCTGGGAAAACCAATGGTGGTTTATTGATTTATCTATTTCCCGCAGGGTGTTCGAGGCACTTTGGCTAATCATTGCCGCGACCCGCCACCCAGGCCACCGGTATTTGTGCCGGCAGCTTTTCAAAGAGGTGAGTGAGCTTCTTGACACAACGTAAAGGCACAAAGGTTGGTAAGCTTTGGAAGCGATTGGTCCAAAAGATCAGATGATTTCAGATTCAATGGACATCTCTTTAGTATTAGATATGTTTTTTTTTTCCATCATTGAGTTAGTTGTCTTTAGGCGCATGTTGCTTTTACATAGCGAAATCTGCTTGCAATTCTTCACGACTTGGGGTATCAAAGAGAGCAGGAACATGATCCACTGAACTGTCCGGTTTCGGATGCAGCTTGCCACGATTGCAGCTGCTGTGGGACCCAGGAACGTGGACAGGGAAAAAGACCCTTGGCAGAACAAAGATGGACGCAAGCTGTGGACACAAGGTGTTACGCTTGTGTTACGAGCACTTCTCAAATAATTATGATGTGCATACATAGAACATGCAGTCACATGTGCAATGTTTTGTTGTGCTGAGTGACGGGTTGTTCCCTCAGGAAGAGAAGGGAAAGAAGAGGCCAGCCGTACAAATTCTCAAACTGATGTTGATTTACGACCTCCATGCCTGTCAGGTACAAGCAGCAAAGATCCAACAGAGCGCAACTTGGCTGTGCAAAGGAGCCCGTTTCTTCATCCAGGTTAGGTAGCCAGGACTCCAGGACGGTTTCAGTTTTTGGCAACGGATCATTGCCCTCCCAAAACCAAGGTCTCAACTGCAAGAACCCATGGCCCTTTCAACTCCCAAGGAGCTATTGGACCGGCGGAAACGTGGGACCTGTTGATTGTCTACTGGTTCTGGTCTTGGTGGTTGTGGTGGTGCTGGTGGTGATGGTTCTTGTTATTTGCTTTATTGTTGGTTGTTTTTCTGCTTTTATTGCTGATATATTCTGTTTTTGTTTCGCCTTGTCTTTTTGTATATTTCTGTTTTTCTTTGCGCTGTTGTTGCATTTTTTTCTTTTCTTCGTGCTGCTGTTGTCCTTACTGTTCTTCCTGTTGTTTGTGGAGTTGCCCTTGTATTTCTTTTCCACGTTTGTACGGCCCTGTTTTTGCACGTCGTTGTTCACAGCGTTCTTGGAATCGTTGTTCGTTCCTTTTAGTGCTAAGCAGTAAGATCAAAACCGAGCTTCGCACAATATTGATCCGGTCCAGACTGATAAATGTTCGTTCTTGAAATCATTATTGTGAATCTTCTAGCGCTTGCTGTTGTTTCGTTCCTTTTGTACATTTGCTGTCAGAAACTGCAGCGCGCAGCGCCAGGAAGAGACCGACTTCTTAAAGGGCGAAATTGCGCGGAGAACTTTGTGCCTTGGTCGCGTTGGGGGTTTGTACCAGGATGGGTCACGGTCATGGTTGGTTTTTCTGGGAAGTCATTGGACGACCCGCCAATGGAGGTGTCACCGGACGTGACCAGGACTGTGCCCCCCAATGGAACTAGTGGTCAAAAGAAGTGGATATCCATCGATAGCGGTTGACTGTTGGTTATTCAAGGTTGATGGATCATGATTATTGATGGTCAATAGTAGTGAATTAACCATTTTGATGGAAATCAACTGAATGGATAATATCCACTCATTCGCTGACTAATACCTATTAACTAAGCATGAATATCTTATCCACGAATGACTGTCAACTAAATGGTCATTAATGGTTGGTATCCCGAACATGGTTGATGGAGAATCGACCCGAGAAAAACCCTACAATTGGCGGTTAAGACGAGGTTTTCCAGCGGATCTTCCCATCTACCAACCCAGTGATCTTTACAACCCGCCGCGAGAGTTGAGAGTCGAAGATCAATTCATTTCAGTTGAGACTGACCATTATATTGTTGGCCATCTATTATCATTGACTAGCCTATTATCATCCATTAGACCATGATCAACCATTCATTGTTATTGACCAGCCTATTATCCAACATTGTTTTTGATTTCCACCAGTTCACATCTTCACATCCGACACTCCTTTCACGCCAGGGCAGACACACGGCTCAGCCAGACTCAGGTTCAGAACGTTGACCTTCGATGGATCACAGGGTTGCTCAGACTGAGATTCGCATGTTAAGCTGCATGATTTCATGGCAAAAGAATGTGTTTGCAATATGAAACGCAAGTTGAAGCAACAAGGCATCTTGTCATGTCGTTTGAGAATTGAACCTACTTGGAAACAAGTCTCTTCAAATCAATCACATCCTAATTCGATTGCAGCAACCGCTGAGAAACTGGTTGGAGATCGCTGAGGTACACATGAGCGAAACGAAATGGTCGCAGGTATGTCAAACAATCTTCGGCAGGCACAGCTGCCATTGCTTGATGTCATTGTTTTCGTTGTCAATTCTGTTGTTATTATTGCTAGCATGTTTGCTAGCATTGTTGTCGTTGTCGTTATCACTGTTGCCGTATTTTGTGTATGTGTGGGTCTGTCATTTCGTTTTGTGCGCGCTCAACTTGTTCAGGTCACTTCGTTCACACAGCCTGAACTTTGTGAACTCTTCCTTACGTGCGCGGATTGCTACCAAAGATTCCTCAGCCTCAGAAAGAGTTGCTCAGAAGCGGAACAACATCCAACAGTTTCATGTTGGGACAATGTCAAGGGATGCTTGGAATCCACATTGAGTGATTCAGTGGTATGGATCCCAAACTTCTTTGCGTAGGAGAGACCGGAATGTCCATGTGCCGCATTTGAAAGGTCACGGGGTTGCAGCGGTTGAGGTACCTGCGAAGAGGTTTGCAGATCACAAAGTTATGCCACTTGTCTACGTTGCAGGTTCTGTTGTGAAATAGGTGAACATTGACATCATTTTGATGAGAAAATGCCAGTAGATCTTGAAAATCCTCCTCCGAGTGGTTAGTCCCAGTTCTCGCGCCCGAGAATATCTTAGATAGTCCCAGTTTATACGAGTCCAGCATCAAGGTGTCCTGTTCTATCAAAAGCCAGGAAGGATTTTCTTATATTTGGCGCAAGTCTCTGAAACTGATACCGCATTAATGATCAAAGGTTTATTCTTAAATGGTTTAGAGTGAATGATAAAAATCAGAACATTTATGATTAGTGGTTCGATTTTTACTAGTCAAGTCTAAAATTGTCATGGTTTACTTCATGTAAACTCAGGAGTTCCGAAATGACCAAACCCGTTAGGCCAAGGCTGAGACAGTCCAAAGCAATGCCGGCCACTGAGGTGTTGTCATGGATCCACTGAATCCACGCGAGTGTTCCGGTGGCCACACCGAAGACAAATTGTTCCGTGGCTGCGCAGATGTGGGGAGCAGCAACGCGAAACTGCAAGCTGTTTCACGAGAGCAGCTGCATGAACTCAAGGCTTTAAAGGAAGGAAGGCTTTGAAGGATACAATAACATCTCTATGCATTGAATAAATTAGAAACACATGAATAACATATCTGCACAAAAATCAAGAACTCCAATGCAACAAATGAAAAGTATGAAGTCAGCAGATCAAAATTGCCGAACAAATGTGCTTAAGAAGCTGAACAAATGTTCAGCGGATCAATTGCACAGATCAAAAAATGAGCTGAAGAAATGACTGCCGAAGTACAACGGGGACCTTTGGGGCCTGGCATCGATCCACTAGGTCGATGTGCCTCAGCAACTTCGTGATTTTGGCCAGTGCAAAGCTCAGCCGTTGGTCATCGCCCCATCGTTACTGGTGAACCTGCCACCGCAGCTGCCCCAATGAGATGCCTTACTCAGAGGGTTGGAAGATGGGAAAATCAAGAGCAAACCCCAGAAATCTACAGGAAACCCCAGAATTGGTAGTTTAAACGAAGGTTTCCTGTAGATTTTCTTATCATTTCTGGGATTCATCAAACGATTCCCTGAGATTGCACCATTGAAACATGATAACCCTCCCAAGTTCCATCAAAGCCTATCATCAACATCATAAGCCTCCCAATATCTCCCAATCATACTTCTCATCATCAACTATCATAACCTTATCATAACTTATATCCCCATCATACTTCCCACCTGGTAGGGTCTTTCCCTGGTCCCCCGGTGGTCCCTGGTGGTTTCCTGTGGTCCCCGGTGGTCCCAGGCAACGACACCAGCGACTTCGCGGACGTGGAAGCGGTGAAGGCTGCGAGCCGATTGGAGGATCAGCTGATGGAAGCGGGGCCCAAGGGGTTGCCGTGGTAGGGGGTGATATGTTAGGTGGAGCTGAGCTTGAGGTGGAGGGTGATGTTGGTGGAGGTTGGTGGATGTTGAGGTTGATGTTGAGATTGGGTGCTGAGGTTGTGGTTGGCTAGTGTTGGTTGATGTTGAACTTGAGGTTGGTGAGTAATGACATTCACCTAGTTGGCTGGATATTGGAGAGTTATGACTCGTTAAGCAACACTGTAAGTATATTTGCCATTGGAAAGTTGTTATGCCATGCTCAGAAGCGCGGTTTCAGGCTTCAATCCCTACAACGATCATTGGAAAGACACGGCTGTGGGTCAGTTCGGGCCCCTGTATATACAGCTGTGAAAAACATCCCAAAAGACCAGAGCCAAGTCCAAGTGTTGGGATGTGAATAGCCATCCAGTTCTGTGATGCTGAATATTGATCCACAACCAATGAGAATGTGATATCAGGATCAATACATGGTATGGGGATCAATATTCACTACCAATATCTATCAGTATGAGATGAATATGAGGATCACTACCAATATCTACTGATTCGGGTCCATGAATAATGATATACTATTGATCAATACATGGATGAGGATCAGTATGAGGATCAATATTCACTACCAATATCGATCATGATCCAATGGATGAGGATCAGTATCGATCATGACAAGAGTAAAAGCAGCATCTATGTTTCTTGAGAAGAAACAGTTTGAACATGACAAGGATACGGACCCATCAAGAGGAGGAACACCTGCCATCATTGGGAGTATGCGATTTGACAACAATGGCTACAGGACTTGGATTGTAGGTAACCAGGGAACCCCAAGTGGGGATGGTTCCCCATTATAAGTTGGTGACTGGCAGGGTAGGGAAATGCACAGACAGTTTTTTACCAACGGAAACCATCCAGTGCCCCTAGTCCCCGAAGATACGTGGGTTTCCCACCTGAGGAGTGATCATCTTTGGATCGTTTTGATGTGCGGCATTGCAATCCCAAATATCAAGCCTCCGATTGGGATCAGCAAGGCCTGCCCCTGAACTTCTCTTTGCGACTGAGGAACGGATGTGGGCATTGTTTATGCAGTATATGCCTCTTGGATTAGTGAATTTGGATGTGTTCAAACAGACTCCTCTGACAGGTCACTGGTCGTGTTGAAGTGTTTTCCCATATTTTTCTTTGGAAAGTTGATTCGTGTCTGTCCTGGTGTGCAACCTAAATCCCAGAACCGCTATCCACTGTCACTGATCAAGCTTGTTTTCCAACGTCTTCGCCCGCAGTTCTGAAGGCAACATTGCCTGAGTCGGTTAACGGAGATTATTCATACATTTGGGGGTTTCTCAATGGTTGGTTTACTACTATTTTGAGAAACACCCATGTGTATTCATTTGTATGTCTGGCCTCTTCCAAATTGAATGCAAGATCTATCATGCTTTTCCATGGACATATCTGCCGTCGTAGTGATAGGCCGTGACAGGTGAACAAATGTACGTACAACACACAACTTGCATGAAGGGTTGTTTTCAAGGTTCTATTTCAGCTTCAACCTGGTTGCTTGCCGGTTGAAAGATTGCCGTCCTGTTCACCAGACATAGGTTTACATTTCCACAGATTCATGGCGCCAAAGTTTTACAAACAGAAAGGTTTGCTGGCTCGGTTCAAATACCTAGCGCGGTGATGAGGGATGGAGAGGTCTGCATTTACATCAGAAATGGTATCATTTCGCTATGCGCAAAGCTGCGTGCACGAGTGATCGTGGATAGCCATTGCATGTCCTATGCTTTTTATTTCCACGTTATATGCATGCCATCAGGTGGTATTTGTTCGTTGTAGCCATGTTTGATTTGGGTGCAGCCCCGCCGTGCACTTAGTCCACGAAACTTGTAGAGTTGTCATGATTCGATGTGCATGTACACAAGATCATCTCTGTGTAGATGATTGTGATTTTCTTTGGTCTTGGTGGCCGGTAGTCGTTGTTTCAATTCAGCGATAGCTAGCCATGTATGCTCCATGTTGTTTTCCTTGGAGCGTGCTTACACGATCAAATCTCCATGTGAGAGCCTTATGGCCAGTGAGATTCTTCTTGGCAGATCTCAATGACTAGTGCAACGCGCATGCGGCTTTGAGGTAGCTAAACATCACCAGTTTCAATTGGTAAAACAGCAATAAATGGTGGATTTTCCACAAAACCATGTGGCAGAGCCCTCCCTGCTTTGCGGGTGGCCGATGGTGGCAGTCTCCGATGTTGTCTAGCGAGATGTCCCCCGTCGCCAAGGCTCTTGTCACTGAATTTTGGCTCCTTGCTTCTGACTCTTGCACGGAATAGCCCCAGCCTCAGTGGGGGAAACAGAGATGTTGCGCCATGGTGAGATTGGCGCGATGTTGGGTAACAAGATTTGAAGGAAGCCTTGGGGTAAGAGAAATTCGAGATGACTCTGCCTCGGAAGATGGGGATGCAACGGGTGTGTCTTTGATCAACTGGTATCCATATGGATAAACTACCCCGAGTTTTAACAGCTCACTAGCTGGTGGTTTACCATCAAGGTTGAACAGATCTCCCATGAAGTAGCCAGAATTGTTGGTTGCAATATGTGTTTAATAATCGCCACTATCGCAACCCATTGTTGGTGGCTATGCACCAATTGTTGATTGCTATCCCCTATATTGTAATAGCCAAATACAGCATAAAAATCACTAAATATGTAGTGGCATAGTCGTAGTATAAGATATCATTGGATCCCCTATTGTAACAACACTGCCAACCATCCTTTAGCCACTATCTTAGTGAGTTGTCACCACTGTTATCCAACCACTAAATATGTAGTGATCATTGTAACATCATTTAATAACAACTGTCCCCCGTTATTAAACACGGACATTCCCTATTGGGTCGTTGAACAGCTGGATCTCCGGGCGGCAACTCAGGTGATGCTCCAATCGTATTGATCCTCGGCTTGCAACAATCGTGGCAGAGCCATCGCAGGTGGACAGACACTGGGGTAGAATGGTTGATCCATCGCGAGGGTTCACTAAATGATCAAGAACATGGCGACATTGTGACCAATCATGGTGATGATGATGATGATGATGATGATGATGATGATGATGATGATGATGATGACTATATACATGTTGCCCAGTTTCTTTGATGCCATGATGGGCCGCTTTGGACTGGCCACCGGTGAGTCTGGGGGTCGACGGTTCAGGACTTGGATGCCTCCTTTGCTCTTGCGCTGGGGCTTGCCGGGAGTATCTGCAGCAAGCACCTTCATTTCGGGGCTCGTTGCAAGGTTTCGATTTACGTCGCTTAGCGGGGAATTTCAGGTGTGTCAGTGTGAGTGGGTGCATAAGTTCGTTCATTCCAGTATGGTTTTCAGTATTTTTTTGGTTGATGCTAAACATTTAATTTAGGAGGCCGAAAGTGTTGACAGTGGTGATTGAATCAAACAATGGTATTGAATCGAACCATTCTTTTCCAGCGGTAGGTGGTGCCCACTCAACACCGGGCCAGGAAAGTAAACATGACATGTGGTTGATTTGTTCAAGGGCGGGCGATACTTGTGTCCCAATCTAGATCACTTTGCTGACCAAGTATTGGAGAGTTTGCAGGGAGATGGAAATGTGTTATTTGCGCATGGCCGTTTCTCCAACGTATTCGCACTCTATTGGAAATCAACTTTAGTATTTATCCGAAAATTACTTTCTATCAACTACGAACAAAATAATATAGATTGATAGTTTCATAGACACACTATACATTGTATATACATACTAGATAGTTCGAAATCATATGACTTACCATTACAGGATGGTCAAATCATACGCTTACGATTACAGATACCATATTTGGATAAATGGTGGTTTCTCAAAATAGGGAACCCCTAAAAATGGTTGGTTTATTACTATAAATGACTATTAATGGATGATTTTGGGGTACCCCTATTCTGAGAAACCACCAAATGGATCGTCTCTCCAAATTTGCTTCGAAGATCTTTTTGTCGCTGAGGCTTCGCTGGAGCAAGGCCCGCAGTGCTGCAGCACAGCTGCAGGCAGAGATCTGGAAGTTTCGGACGCGCGTGGGCGTTCCTTGGCATCCAAGATGCTGAAGGGTTGACAGTTGGGATCAGCTGGAATTCACAGCTGCATCTGGGGTTCAAGCTGAGAGGAAGTTCTGAAGATATGGTTAAATAGATAAGAAGATGTTATGATCACAAACTAAGGTTTTGTTGACGATGTTATGTCAAATGTATGTTAAAGAAGATGTTATACAACAACATATCTACATCTGTATTGAAAATGTGCCGATATTTGCAAGAGTTCAGACGCCTTTATGGCTGCCTTTATGTCAGTTTTTCTAAATCATCAAGTTTAATGACCCAAGTTCTTGGGACGCCCCAACCAGATATGGTCAAATGGTTGTCGTGGTCACAGCTCATCGAGGACTACGTTGTGGTTGGAAGCAGCGCCTTGGCTCGAAGAATATCCAGCGGGCAAAAACTTCCCAGCTCTGGGGTTGTTGTGCACAATCCATGTAGCCACTAGCAAGTTGGTTCCCTACAAATCATATAGGGCCTATATAGGAATGGATAGTACCAGCATTATGTACGGACATACCTAGTGGCCATGTTGCGAGGAGAAGATGAGGATGGCGGGTATCGAAGCAGCGAACTTGGACAGGCTTTCACTCGGGAGCGAAAGCAGGCCAGGGAACCGTAGAAGCCAACAGTCAACACTGGTTTTGCCGTCACTGAGAGAGCAAAGGAATCGAAAAAAGTCCTAAATACATAATGGTAGATCCATCGAAATAAACCCTATTCTGAATCACCAGCTATGTTTGGTTAACCCTGTCGAATCCAATCCACTATTGTCTCACAAGCTAATAACAAACCAAAAGGAACCGAACAGCCTGCTGTAATATGCAGCGCTGTTGACTTGCTGCAGGATGTCACCAGAAGTCTCTTTCGAGCCAATGTCGGCGGCTAAGTGCAGCTGCTTGAGATTGGCCTTTTGGGCAGTCATGATTTGGGGGGTTTCTGAAGTCATAAGGGTCCCCCCAAATCACCGAATCACCCAATATGAGTCACTTACATATTGTCGCGATTTTCACAAACACCTATTTGTTGCTACATGTTGCTACTTTGGATGATAATATACCTGCATGTTGCTACATGTTGCTTCTGAAACGCCTGCAGCATCAAATGCTGCTCATATCCTATTAGTATGTGGCGCTTACACCTCCAATTCAGCTTTTTTGACGAATAGAGGAGCCCCTGGCATGTACAAAGTCGTGGGAATGGCAAGCAATATCTAATATCAACTCTATGGCAGCAGGCGAAAGGAAAAACCACGCAAGGCATAGGTACAATGCCAGATAGGTTAAAAGATAAAATGCCTGGTTACACAATTGACCCTCATTAGCCAGCTTATCAACTAAATCTCAGACTGTCGAGTAGAATGCGAGACGGATGTCAGACGAATGTCTGACCGAATGCCCGATGAAGCGCTAGGAAAAATGCCAGATACAATGCCAGATAGAACGACCTGAAAAATGTCAAGCTCAGTGTCAGGTGGAACGCCATGTCTGTCAGAAATAATATTAGGTACGTCAGCAAGGACGCCAGGTGCCAAGGCGGAGATTACGAGAAGTAAAGAAGTTGATATCGTACTCTAGTTAGGTTTAACATGCTGGAAAAAATGTTCCATGTTAAATCACATGGATGTAGTAGCATGGGCCGTGATTGCTTTGTTTCCAACGGCCTCTTGAGTGTTTCTCAAAATAGGAGACCCTCCCAAATCATTTTTTATTCAAGTAATTCATGGTAATAAACCAACCATGCTGGAGTTCTATAT
The DNA here is from genome assembly GCA_009767595.1 of Symbiodinium kawagutii. Lineage (NCBI taxonomy): Eukaryota > Dinophyceae > Suessiales > Symbiodiniaceae > Symbiodinium > Symbiodinium kawagutii. Next base: position 46,462 of record VSDK01024472.1, read on the forward strand.
CAACTTGGGAAGATTAAACCAGGAAGAGTTAGGTTAAACGTGCTGGAAGAGAAAATGATTCCTTGTTAGATGGCATGGATGTAATAGCACGTGCCATAATTTTCTTTCCAATGGCCTCTTCCTCGTGACTTCTTTCTGTCCATTGTGCTCTTTCTGCTCCACATTGATGGCCGTGAATCACGAGCGAGCCATGGCTTTGCCTGGGCTTCGCCTCATTAATCAACCACTGACCACTTAACCACCGAGTAAATCAACCATAAATCAACCATTAATCAACCATCATTTACCACTAACTAATCATTAACCAACCACCATTAACCACCATTAACCACCATTAACCACGATTAGCCTCGGCTTTGCCTCGGCTGTTAGGTCACCAACATTTTCAACTCCGCCATGGAGGAAATGGGCACCTTGTCCTTGCATGGCCACGGCTGCGACGAGCTTCCACACCCCAAGAGCTATCGAGACCAGCCGAGTGGCCCATGGCAGCTTGGCACAAGGCGACGTGGGTGGCGTCAATGACGGACGTTCACCTTGGCTGGGTGATAGGCATCCACAAACTGCTGGGGTTATAGTCAAACTGCTGGCTTTTTGGTGTGTTTTTCTATGGGTTCGATTTTTGATTTAAATGGATTTACTGTACCAAATGGTAGTTTCTCAGAATAGGGTACCCCAAATCATCCTTTATTCGCCATTGGCACTAGTAAACCAACCATTTTTGTAGGGCTCCCTACATTAAAGAACCACCGCACATCCGCTGGAAATTTAACTTTAAGAAAGGCATTTGTAAGCCACCAAGTTGATGGTGAGGTGCGAGGTTTATCTTCGGACGGGACAAGATTTTTGTGCCCGACAAAAGCGTTTGATCAGAAAGGGACTCCGAGTGTTGGTTTGGCAGCTTTGCCAACGCCACACATTTCAACCTATGCCCCTCTCTCTGCTACTTTGCCTTCTTCATTTCGATTTCTTTGGCATTTACAGTTCATACAGAAGTAGGATTCCTTTTTTGCATGTAGTATACCTTGCCTGTTTCATGCAGAAGTATGTTTCAGGATACTTTTTGCAAACAAGAATCATGTTTCCTTTTTTGGCCAATACACCATCAATTCACCATCTCAAACAATGTCAATAAGTCGCTATAGCAACTAGGATGGAATGAAACAAAGTATATTCCTTAGCTAAATATGAGTAAATGAATGTAAATGAACTAATCTCGACCACTACTTAGCTAAGCTTAGCCACTACTTAGCTAAGCTTAGCTACTTCAATAGGATTCAATGGGCTTCACATGGCTTCGGCTTCCAATCCTTGGTGCACTGAGGTCTTGCTGCCCTTCGTTTGGGTGCTGCCGCAGGCGACCCCAAAATCGGGCACCGCAGTGGTCCAACGGCGATCGATCGAACGCACCTTGGACGAAGCACTTCGCATCGATGGTTTCTGCGTGCTGTGGAGTTCTTTGTGTGTCAACTGTTTGGGTTGTTTGGGTTGTTTGGGTTGTTTGGGTTGTTTGGGTTGTTTGGGTTGTTTGTTTTTTTTCCGGGGGTTCGTTCTATTTGGAGATTCTTTTGATTTGTTCGGTTTTTGCGGGATGGGATGGGAGGTGGGGCGGGGGCATCAATTTGTCTATATCCTTGGGATATTTCTGGGGTTTGCTCGGTAGGTCGTGTGCTGCCTGCCATCCTTGGATTGCCATAGGTCCTGGAGCAAACAGATCTGACGGCCTTTGGGCATCTAGGCCCGGCGCCAAGAACGCTTGACGTGAAACACCCGGCTTCAGTACATATGGTGGTGTCTTAGAATAGAGGCCCCGGTCAAAAAAATGGTTGGTTGATAGATGTTTGTAATGGCGAATTGAAACGGTTGATAATAGGGGTTGAGAATTAACAATAGTGGTTAAACAACTACTATATAGTTGGTTTGTTGCTGTAAATGGTTCATGAAGCCGATGATTTTGAGGGGTTCCCGAGTTTGAGAAACACCCATGCATACGTGCAGGCGTTGACGATTACTACCACCAGCGAACTTTGGTGGTCTTTGCGCGCATGAAGTCTCAGGCAGAAAGGGATGGAAGTGAGCGACAGATGGCTCCAGTTTGATCAGTTGGCACTTTGCGCTTCGAATTTCCCTTAGCCAAGTGATCAAACTGATAAATTTTGAAGGGATTATCTGGGATCATCAGTTGAAAATTGAGGGATCTACTGAGCCTTGAGTGCTGCATAGCTTAGAGACTTTGACGTGAGGCCTCTTGGCTCACATTCCTCCAAGCCGCACTGGAAAGTTCCTGGGTGGCAGTGTAGCTGTCCAGCATGGGTTGTGTGTCGGGGTCGCCTTGCCACGACGTGCGGCCAAGGCTGTGTGCTTCTTCTTGGTACATCGGGCGTTCTGCTTTCAACCTTCGGGGACGCGAGCAACAACGACCAAGCTGAGATGGCGATGATCTGCTTGTCTCTGGCACCTTGTTACAAGTCACGACACGGCCATGCTGCCCAGATATCAGGTATTTTTTTTGCCCGTGCAAAATCTATGTTGAATGATCAGGCCACATATAATTGTACAGGCCAGATATGCTGCTTACCAATGCTTTCCAGTCATTGAATGCGTGAAGCTTGTGCGTTGTTGGCGTCGCGAAAAACTGCCAAGGCCGCGAGCTGTCAAACTCTGGAAACTGGGCTGCGTTCTCTTTCGGATGTGGGGGGTTCTGTTTGATGAGACAGGATGCTAGCTGCGGCCATGGGGGCATCATCGCAGCAATGATTTCACAGCTTTAAACAGTTCGGCCTTAGCGCTGGCAGATCAGTGCTCCCTGAAAGTGTGATAACATGACGTGTGTAAACGCAGGCAGCTCAAGGGGAATCTAATCATTGGTAAATCTTGGCCGAGGAAAGGTTTCATGCCTTGAGCAATCGTCTTGATGCTGCAAATTCTGGCGAGCGTGACTTGTGGCTGTGCTGCATTAAGGGGCAGGGTCTGTGCTTTGGGGGGTTGCCTGTTTGCCTTGTACACTTCTTCGGCTAGGAAAGAAAGGAAACGTGGAAAGCTAGAGGCCTAGCGGACGAAGCAGCCAAGGATTTGCGCTTGGCAAGAGTGGAGCGCAATGGCTTCTCATTTGCACCTTACACTTGCACCTGGTTATGTTGGGAACAGACACAGATAGCATGTTCACAATTTGCAGCGTGTTACAGCGCTTAGGAGCCAATGCAACGGCGATTCCAATCCAACGTGAACAGGCCGGACATGTCACCGACTTGTCGGAAATTCGCTCAGCAAGGGGATCTGCATGGGATCTGCTTGGCGCAGGCTTGTGCTGACCACCGAAGGGGCACCTTGGAATCAAGTCCCAAGGAGCTTCCAAGCACGGCGGCATCGCCCCCCTGCTGAGGTGAACGTGGCTCTGACTGTTGCGGCAACCGCGGGAGTTCGTCAAACTCTGACAGCAACGAGCCTTGGAAGATGACAAGCTGTAGGTGGTTTACTGCAGATGCTGCGAGGTGCAGGTTGGATACCTTTTTTTCGACATGAGATGCCTGTTGTTCTTGTGAGGTGTGGGTTTTTTCGACATGATGGTTTTCCATAAATCTTTGCCTCATGCACGCGGAATATCTTTTTTCCCACTTGACCCATTGCTGCCAGGAAATCGAATTGAGCAGAATTGCAGTGTCAGTGGCAGGGGGCCCCCCA
>VSDK01024472.1:50153-125264 GCA_009767595.1 Symbiodinium kawagutii
GGAGAGTCGCGGTTCCAGGGGCCCCCCCCCCCAAAGCCGATAGCCTTGGTGACATGAACGACGCTGGAAGTCGACTTCCCTCGGGACAGCTTGGAGGGTGGCTGGCAGTGACACATCGTGGCCGTGTGCTACACCATGGAATGCCGGGCAGGGAATGCTACCTACCGGTTACCGAAGATTTGGCTCCTTTAAGGATCAAATCTTCGCTTTTTTGTTTTTGCGAAGAAATCCTTTCTTAGTAGCTAGCTGTGACCAGCGGGTCTTGGTCAAAAGCTGCCATGCGCAGTGAGAAAAATGAATCGGTTCGCTGGTGGCATTTCGTTGTGCATGCTTTTCTTCCCATTTCACGACTGTACACTTGCAGGGAAATGGCCTTTCTAGATCTTCGTCAACATTCTTCTATTGCATGCCTCCATCTAGAATGCCTTTGTTGAAAACATTGGTTTTGCTGTTTCACTTTTCTTTTCACTCTGTTGCTTTGCTTCGTGTTGCATTGATTCGCAGGTTCCTTCCAGCATGCTTCCTTGCGTGTCTTTTCTCTTGTTTTTGCAACTTACTTCTCGAAAGCTGGCGCCTCACTTGTCCACAGTTTCTTGCTGACTTACTTGGTGGTTTCGCAAAATAGGGGACTCCCCAAATCATGCAATGTCAACTATGCTATAGTAATAGCCAACCTTATTTTAAGAACCCCCCAAAAGCCACTCGTCAAGGTTGAGAAAAGTGAGGGAAAGGCATGTAGCATAGAGGTGTTGTTGCAACTGTGAGTTGGGCATGTTTCCCACATTGCTTCATGTTGGAAAATTACCACGATGAACCGATGAATCTTGCATCGATTGAACGAACTCGACCAGTTTCGGTGCAAGAATATGAACGATTTGTGTTTGCAGCTGCTTCTGCTCACTAAGCTTTAGCATGGCATCTCAAGAGGCTGGACATGTTTGGGGTGGCCTGAAACGCCTATAGCCACAAAGCGTTGGTAGTAGCACCCACCAGGCCTCTCAATGGCACTCAAGCTTTGCGAAGTATTACTGCCAACAACAATGCTCAACCCTATAATCATTGTTACTTGTTAGAAACCATCCACTATTATTGTACAGGCCAACGCTTCATGAGTCATGAGTTGCAATTGTCAGCCACCATTGCTGAACCAACGAAGCATTGACAATGCTAATCGAAATATTCCACATTGACAATACTAGTCTATAGATATCTTCAAATCTCCGAAACATGCAGATGTCTTTAAACATCTAACAAATCTCTAACAATCTGAGTAAGTGTAACCATTCTATCTGTTTAAACATCTTAAACATACATCTCAAAACCATCCCACAAAACAAACCCACGACCTTCGGAAGTGCAACTTCTGCGCGGAAGACACAACGAGGCGGAGCAGTGACTTGGGGAGCTGAGTTGATGGGCAGTGCGTGCGGCAGATGGTTGATGGCTTCGTATTGGTGGTTTCTCAACATTGGGGAACCCCCAAAATGGTTGGTTGATTATTGTAGATGGTTAGTATAGATGGTCAGTATTTAGTGTATAGATGGTTAGACAACTACTGGATAGTGGTATTGCTACAAATGGTTGATATTGGATGATTTCGGAGGTCCACTTGATCATTGCCGAATCGTGTCTCGCCACCATTCAGTTCTTGTAGATCTTCATGAGCTGCCTACCTTCAGCGTGCCAGGTGATGTGTTTCCCGCCCATTTGTTCGGGACGCCTGGCATGATGTCACCGTGCAGTACCAATTGACTATATCATGGGAACGCACACGACAGGATGTCTAAATCGACTATCAAACAAATCATCAAAAACAGTCTTTTGAACAACTATCAGCCACTATAAGGGATTACCATCATTGTCCATTCTGGGCCACTCCGAATCATTGTTAATCGTCATCAACCATCAATTTCCATCATTAAGCGTCAATCAACCAGCATGAACCCATGATGAAGCCACCATGATACATTATCAACCATCAATATCCATCATGAACTGGCAATTGACCACCATTCAACGGGCAATTGACCACCATGAACCCATCATGAACCCATCATGAACCCATCATTAACTATGAACCCAAGTAGATAATTGTCATAAACCCTGCATGAACCCGTAGCTAATTACCATAAACCATCATTCAGCCTTCATGAACTATAGTTAGCTAACCACCATAAACCCATGGTAATCAATCATCATCGCTGGCGAAACTATCTCGGATCCTGCTCTTTGATGCTTCCGAGGTCATCCAGCCACTCATGCCAGGGCCTCAGTCATTTTGGCCTCCTCAGCCTGTCCATGGGGCCACATGATCCCCATGGCCAAGTCAGAACCAAGGTATTTATTACCATTGACAGTATCAACCAGTGGCTGAAAATGGTTCAACATGATCAATCACCCATGGATTATTGATGCTCATTGACCTTGATTTAGTCACCATTTTAAACAATTCATTCGCATCAGCCTTGATCACCTCGATGCACCTTGATTCACCATGATAATCAAGCCGATCCAAGGTCACTGATCATGAATCGTTGATGTGAATGAATTGGTTCACAATCATTGGTCACAATTCATTGGTTCACAATCTTTGGTTCAGGCAGATCATTGACCACCTATGACCACCTTTAGCCATGGCCATTGTGAACCATGAACGCTGCACTGGTGCTGCCAGGTGCTGGGCTGTTTCGGCCTCCGCCAGGGCGCCAGTGGCGTGTTGGTGCTGAACGGCCTCTATGGTCTCTGCTTAGCAGCTTGGATGCAGCTCCCACTGGCGGGTGGTGAGGCGCCGCTGCCTCGGCGAAACTAGCCCAGGATTAATAAATCATCATGAATAAACCAAGGTATTAGCCAATTAATGATGGTAGGTTTTTTGATTGGAGGGGGTTACCATTTTAAAGGGAAACCACGGCTTTTACAGGATACCCCCTATGATCATCAACCGAGGGTTTCTCAATCCGGGGTTAACATTATGGTTAATAGTCATTAATGGTGGTTGATCAATGGTGATCAACATGATGGTGAAACAACGGTATGATGGTCAAAACTGGTGAAACTGACCATCAAATGGTGAGATTTTTGTTGATGATGATGGTGAAATGATGGTGAAACTGATGGTAATGGCTGCAAACATCATGGTGATCAGTTTCACCATCATTTCAAAACTAGTGCTCAGTGGTGGTTCTCAGTGGTCACGTGGTGGTGATGGTTCGAAGCCAGCACCGTCAAAAGTCCACGGAGAAGCAGAAGTAACTTTCAACAATGCAAATAATGATTAGACAAATAATGACTAGGCAAATTCTGACAACAATGATTAGGCAAACAATGACGATGATTATCATTGGTCAATGGCAAAAAATCATTAGACAATGGGTGACACTGCTACACTAGCTGCCTTGCAGCATCAGTACTGGTGGCTGGTGGGTTTGCCAGCCTCCACTGAGATGGGTGGTGTGGGATGGTGACATCATGTTTTCTGCCAGCAGGGGGTTGGAGTGAAAAATCGGTGGAGAAATGTGCAGCTGTTTTCGTTCCATGATTTAGAGGGGTACCATGGGGTACCTTTCCAAGTGAAACTTTTCAGCATGGTAGTTGGGGGTTGCTTTCCTTTGTTATCCCTTATAACTACTTATAGCCACGGCTCACTGACTATCGCTTTTCACGATTCCTTAGTAAATAACTATAATAACCATTATCATCCCAGAGCTTCCTAACTATAACAACTATCATCATCCCAGAGTTATCCCGGGTGGATATCCTTTTGTCATTCCGGAGTTGTCCCAATAACTATACCTCATAACCCTTGGTGATGACTCGTGCTCCCGGCGCCTTGTCCGATGAGCAACCCGATTGACCAATCACGAGACCTTCAACGATGCACAATCATTTTATTCGCTGAAATTGATCAGGGTGCACCATATCAAATGGTCAACATCTGTTTTTACATTGGCGCGCCATATGAAATTGGTTAAATTGATCAAATTGGTGTTGTAAGGAAACGGATGAAACAATTCCACCAATATTGATATGGTGGTCAAGAAGCTCCTGAATGATGTTTGGCCAATCGTTTGCATCAGAGACCAAAATAGGCCTTCTCAAATCACCCCCCCCGCATCGGTGGTGGATGCCACTCGGCACTTCATACTTGACTTCGCTGGGCAGATTCTGAGGTGATCGTACATGCTTTGCTCCTGGGGGAGGTTAACAAGGCCAAGATCTTGGTCGCGTCATCGTCAGAATTTCATTCAATTTCGATAAACAAATGGTTGATTTACTACTATAAATGACTATTAATGGATGATTTGGGGGTACCCCCATGTTGAGAAACCACCAAATGTTGAAAGAAATTGATCAGACGCGAATGGTTTATCAAAACAGTGTTATCGTTACAGTCAATTTTTGATCATTTAACTCTCAGAATGTTATCTCTCATTGATCCTCACCTTGGGGAGGTTGAAATTTGAGGAAACACATCCCTTTGAGATCCAACTTTGTCAGGAAAGCTGGATTATCTTTCAAGTATCAGGACATCCAGCTTTGTGTGCACGAGAAATCCAGGTTGAACAATAGCACGTTCAATACTGCGCTACCGTAGTTATCACTATGGTTAATACCATAGTAAGTTACGAATGTGCAAAGCTATGCCACTGTCGATCTTGCTATTCATGACTATCTATCATGATTTAACCCATGAACAATACGCATGGCCTTTCTACGTTAGGATTTGTCGATTCCACCGTGAATTCATTGACGGTAGTGAATCGATGCTTCCCAATACTTAATCATCTGGTTGATATCTCTGATATGGACACTTGGTCAGCTACCAAGGTTAAAATCATGGTGAGTATTCTTGAATCATGGTTACCATTGGTCAATCATTGCTCAGGCATGGTTTCAACCATCGATGAACCATCAATTCACCATCAACAAATCCTTATGAACCATCATTATGGACCATGAGTTAACGATTAATTGTAGTTGCAGTAATAATGTACAATTATAAACCATGAGTTAACCACAACCATGAGTTAACCATCCTTATTAACCATTAATTGTGGTTAAACATTAGTTTTTTTTTTCCAATTTCCAACTTGCATCCATGAAACATGGGACTAACCAATAATTGTGGTTAATCCCTATGAGTTCACTGTAGTTAACTGTAGGGATTAACCATTAATTGTAGGGATCAACCATGAGTTAACTGTAGTTAACCATGAATTGTGGCTAATCCCATTTGATTATCAGAATTAACCCCAATTAATCATCATTGAGTTAAGCATTATAAACCATTGATTGTGGCCAATTATGATCAATAAATGAACTATAGGGATTAGCCACTACTATATGGCTAATCAACATTTAATGGCTAATCCCCAACTAATCATCATTGAGTTAACCATGAGTTAACCATTAATTGTGGCTAATCCCTACAGTAATTCACCACCCATGGATGGCTACCGCCATTTTTCGTCGCCAGGAACCCGTGGCGCGCCACGGCTCCCTGCGCGGGACGGCCCCCAGAGAGGGCGAGCTCGGTCCGCCACACGAAGGCCACGGTGAGGTGGTTGACATAGCACCGTTGGCGGTTCTCCAAATGGTGGACCCTGAAGTTGCGGGTGAAAGTCGTTTATTACTCTAAATGGCTGAAAATAGTGGGAGAGCTCCGGTATGGGTGTTGCCATTTAGGGCTCAATAATGGATGAAAACTTGGGGTAGCCCGATTTAGTGAGAACCCTCCAGCTGGGTAGTGATGGGAATTCTTGGATAATAGCGAAGACGACGAGGCCATGTGAACGACGTTAATGATGATTGACCTATTATGGCAAATAACACGTTAATGTGGTTCAGAATGGTTCATGATGGTGAATAATGGTGAATGATGGCAAACATGGTTGATGATGGTTTGTGTTGATTGGTAAGCTGGTCAATGCTTACCAGACAATGATCAAAGATATACTTATCCAGCTAGCTGGTAACAGTCAACCATTAGATAGCTGTTTGATGAATGCTGATATGCTGGTAATGGCAATGGTTAATGATGGTGATTGTTGATAGAAATTGGTTGACAAGCACCTAATGGCAGGTCGACAACCGAATATTTCATAAGTGGTCAATAGCCACTTGATATTACTTGTGGCTTTTGATCATTTGATACAATAGTACACAATAGTAGCATAATAGATGTTAACATTTGATATTATTAGTACCCATATGGTGGTTTCTCAAAATAGGGTACCCCCAAAACATCCAATATTTGTCAACGGGTTGATCCAATGTTAAGTGGCAGTAAACTACATGGTGTGGTTTATGGAACCTGAGAGGAGCTGGCATTTAGTGGAATGATTGTAGCTGGTAGTGGAACCAGTTACCATTGATCCTGTGGTACATAAACATTGTTGAGAATGATGATAGTGTGATTTATTGATAGTGAATCGTTGTGCTGGTAAATCTCACATAGAGATGATGTTACATCATCGCAAATCTGAAACATGGTAAATCATCAACAGCAAACATCGCAAAATCGAGTGGTTGTTATATAATAAATCTGAACACTTTGTTGCTTACTACTGGCACGAGTACTGGTGGTCAAAGACATGCGGCATATTATATTGGTTGATTGATTTCGCCTGGAAACTAACTGATTTCCTGTTGTCTCTTGGCGCCAGCGCAGCCATTCTCAATGACCAAGATCGCTTCATGAGCAGAAACAAACACGTATATGGCCACCAAAAAGACCTAACAGCAGCTTACCAATGGCCTAGCAATGACTTAACAATGGATTAAGAATAGCTTAGCCTTGGCTTAACCATGGCTTCACCATGGCCGTGGAGTGGCTTAACCATGGCCTTAGAATGGCGTAACCATGGCTTCACCACCACCATGATTCATTGCGGTTCACCGCCACGTCCGCGGAGGCATGGCCATTCCACCTGACAACGGAGTCGGTTGGTGCGCAAGCCAAGCTGATGTTGGGAAGCCGTACGGTGTTAAGCACGGTGAGCTGATGCTGAATCAATGGTTAACCAATGGTTAAGTGATGCTCAATGTTGATTAATTGATGAAATGTTGGTTAAATGTTGGTTGATTGGTCACCTTCGTTCACGGTTATTGATAGATATTGATGGTCGCTACCATAGTGACGGTCAATGATGATGTTGATAGTTATCAAATACTAAGCGAGAACATGCGCGACCGGAGTACATATCCGCTACATTCCGGATCAGCCATCGGGGATCCACCATGGCTCAAGATCATTGCCGGAAGCCAGTGACGTGTCCGGTTGATGCTTTGACTCACGTGGGATAAGTTCAACTAGTGATGATAAGTGATGAGTAATGGTGATGAATGATTTGTTCTACGCAATTGGTAATAATGTTCATTACTGTTCACTAGTGAACATCATCATGATTAGTAATACATCAATAATGATGATGTTCATGATGATTAGTAGGGGTGCTTTCCATTCAGAGTGATTACAAAGTGGTGGTGTTGCAATCTAATTGATATGTGTTCTTTTTTGTTCTTGTTTCGAACACGAGGTGAACTCTGGTTGTGTTCTGAATTGGTGTTCTTTTATTGTTATGTCATGAGGTGACTTGCTTTGAACGCTCTTTGACAGTTTCCAATCAGAAGTAAGAATCTTTTCGTTTGATCATCCCACCAGGAAGAAACATGCTACGAGGTCCTGTTGCCGTACTGTAATTGTTCCGAATGCTGGATCTGCCATTCTCAACCATGGTAAACCATCATTAACCATGGTTAAGAATGGGAACTGATCATGCTTGACTAGTCATTGACCACGGTCATTTACCATCAACTGGTCAGTAACCCACCAACAGCTATTGGCCAAGCTAAGTACGGCCTTATGAACCGCTAGTACTCACCCCATAGTGATGATATCGGCAGTGGGAACCCCGAACCCCGACATTGACCGCCAGCGCAGCTACTGCTGGAGGTTGATCCAACTGCTGGATCTGGACATCGGTTGGGGCCATCGGCTCTTTGGCTTCGACGATCAGAGCGATCTGATCGCAGGCCGCGGGATATGGCACCGGGGCACCACCGACACGGGGCAAGGTCAGGTGTGGGTGGTGAACAGCAGCAGTTTCACCATGGTGAGTGGTGACCTTGAGTGGTTAGCTGAGTTGATCTTTCCTGGTTCTTATGAACTTATGAACCATGCTTCAGAGTGCAGCCATCCTGGCCCACTTCACTGGCGATCCACCCCGCGTCTCGCAGCCGCCTCAGAAAGGTCTCATTTACGGCGTTTTCATCATCGTTGTGTGTGCGTGCGCCGCAAGATTCGCTGCCCTCCCTAGTGGTTGGCAATGGCAAATGATGCTTAAGTAGTGCTTAACTAGTAGATTAATGGTTAACTAAGTGGGTCAATAGTTACTTTGAATAGCTAATAGTAAACTTAACCATAGCTATTTACCTAGTAGGTTGAGGAAACTGGTGGCTTAATGATGAACTAGTGGTTGATGATTGATCATATTATGGTTACTTATATATGATCCCGTGATTAACGGTTAACTAGTACTTAGCTCTTGGAGAATCAGAAAATGATCATCATATTGAATGGCGGTTCATGATTAACAGGCGTGGCGAAATCAAACTCTCAGGGGTCATTCAGCCCTGGTTGGGTTTGTCCAGGTTGTGAATTCAACACTTCTGGTTGTTGATGATCCCTGGCTTCAGCCAGCATAAACGAAGATCCATTATCATTACTATTACTTGGTTGAGAGTGACATCATTCTGGGACACTCATGCCATCATTGATTCGAACATTCTGATGCTTCATTCATGATGCTCATAGAATAAGCATAAAACATTATGATGGTTTATTCTGATGGTTTATTCATGAACATGAAACATCTCACAGAATAAGCCCTAACATCAAACATGATTCACAAATCATCAATGACCTGCAAGTTTTAAGCCAACCGGCCTCGCGACTCGGCCAACTCTGGCGGCTACCAGGTACACGTTTCATCAGATCAACAGCATACGCCTGGGCGGCGAATGTCTGAACCTGGCGACGGCCAGTCGCTGGTATCAAACTCAGCGCCGTGGCGTCCAGCACAACTGGCCATGGTCGTCAAGCAGTTAACCAACAACCATCGGTAGCTGGTTTAGCTGGTTAATGATAGGGGATGATAACTAACAAGTATAGGGGATATATACCAACTAAATGGCTATGGGTCAAGCAGTTAACCAACCAATCATAGGGGGTTTGGAACACCAATCATAGGGAAAACGTGCTGGTTAATGATAGGGGATGATAACTAACAAGTATAGGGGATATATACCAACTAAATGGCTATGGGTCAAGCAGTTAACCAACCAATCATAGGGGGTTTGGAACACCAATCATAGGGAAAACGTGCTGGTTAATGATAGGGGAACCAGGGGGACTAAGGGTTTTGACCCACTTCCAACTCTATTTTTGCAGACATTTGCCTTGGGTACTTTCACTGGTCGATCCCGAGACACCATTGGACAAGGATTGGAAAACTGAGTTGAACCAGAGATGCCACAAGTGGTTGGTGCAAATTGCAGGAAAGCCTTTCAGGTGCTGAACAGACCAGGGTTCCTGAAGTAGATTTCTTTCGCGCACAGGTGGCCCTTATGCATGAGGTATTTGATCAATAGATATCGCTGAACAGACCAGGGTTTCTGAAGTACCAGTAAGTACAGGTGCTGATCAATAAATCAGGTAACTAATAGGGATCTAAACAGTAGGTTTTTGAGTTGATCAATAAATCAGCTCCCCAGCCATGGGATCATCAGCTCCCCAGCCACGTGATCAGGTTTGTTGCATTTATGCCCGGGAACCCAGGCTGCGCAGCTGTTAGCCAAATCATCGGGGACGACTTGCCAACAGTGGCTCTTACAGTAGTAGTAACTAGTAATGACACAGCTATAATAGCTTAATGACAACTAGTATCACATAGCTAGTGATTACTAGCAACATACTAGTAACTATAACTTGTTGATAGTGGCTCTTAATACCTAGTGATTACCAGTAACTATTAGTTGACAACTAGTATCACATAGCTAGTAGGCTAGCTTAATAATTAAAAACTGACAATACCAACCACCAACTAGCCAACGACTTTCACCACCAATCCCAATAATAGCCATGAATGATAGCTAGGAATCACCAATGTCAGAGCTAGTAGTACCAACCACCAACTAGCCGATTGTATCACCAATTCTCATTGTATCAAACCTAGTTACGAGCTAATTACACCAGCTATCAACCTTGTAATATAGCTATATTCACCGCTAGGACGACGAATCATAGTTGTTACAAAGTGCTCATAACACCAAGCAACCAACCAGCTGACCAGCTTCAACATCGCTGAGGAACCTGGAGCTTTTGTTGTACCTGGCCTTGGTCTTGGTGAAGCTCCCCATTCTTTGCAAGATGCAGGTGCAGCACCAAAACGTGAGGGTGGGTGGTCGTGCAGGAAAGGGAGGGTTCAGGATAGTTAATGATCATGACTAAAGATGATTCTTGGTGGTTGATATGATGCTTAATTAGCGATTGTCAAAGATGACTCCTGGCGGTAGATGATGGTTGAAGATGATGATTAGCGATGATTAGTGATGGTTGGTGATCAGCGGTGGTTGGTAGTGGTTCATGCTGGCTAATCGTAGCATAAATGGAAAGATGTTGACGCCTGAGGGGCCTGATTGCAGCTCGCATGAAAGCCATTACTGTAGCACTTACAAGTATTTCTATCTTTACATTGGGAACAGCTATTTCTAGCTGCCTTTACTACAAATGCCCTCAGTTTAACAGAGATACAATCCTGGTGGTTGTACTAGCCCTGTACGTATCACTTCGTGACAGTGGTACAAGACAGAGTAATCATATAACTATCCAATACCATCGATATTCCAACAACTTAAAAGCTCTAATGGTCAAAAATCACATTGAAAAAACATTACGATGCTCATTGTCATAGCCATTGTCATATCACTTCTCGGTTTGTCGTACTTGTATCAAAGATCATGACTTTGGCGTTCTTGTTTCCATCAGTCTTAATAGCAAGTCCTGCATCATGCCGCAGCAATAATTGTCATAATCATTTTGAGACGTTCATATTATGATCACTGTATCCCTGCCGTCCCTAATGACCTACGGAAACAAGTTCTTATCATATTCACCACTGTCCCTTGCCCAAACATGTTACATATCTACATATTGTCATTATTAGTTATTAGTTTTGACAAAGTTTTCCTTCTATGTCTAAGTTTTTTTGTTGTCGAACGAGTCAAACGCCATTGTTGGGGATTGCATATATGTGGTTACACTCCAAAATCGTTTCCTCCAGGCCGAGTTTATGCCAAATCTCACCATGGAGTGTGGCACCCAGAAGATTTGTTCACCTTTGCAGGTACACAGCACAAGTATGGTAAAACACTTGGGGTAGTGCAAGTAGGGATAGTGGCTGATGATGGTAGATAATGGTTGTTGTTTCATTGTCTTTCTATGGTGACAATGAAACGACGCTGCTTCATGATGGTACTAATGCTCAGTGATGCTTCAAGTTGGTTGCGAAAGGTTGGTCGTCTGATAATCATTCTGGTATGGTTAAACCATGTCCTTATGTGTAAGCAGTAGGTATGTCCGTTGCTTGTGAAGATAGGACCACACTGCCGCCTGTTTGTTAGTTTTGGGCTCAAAAGGGAGGGGGTCAGACCCCCTGGTTTCCCAGCAGTGATGGCTGCTGGGATACCGCTTCGGATGTGGACTTCCAGGCGCTCTATTCGACCCTGGAAGAGTATGTGCTCCTGGAGTGCCTGGATGACCAGGATCAGCCACAGGGACTTGCTGTGGCCCAGGTTCTCCGCCGTTTTCGTGCAGACCATGATGGTGGCTTCCTGGAGTTGCGCTACATCCAGGCTTCTGACGAGTACTATCGTCACTGGGTGAAGGACCAGGTCCCAGATGGAGCTCTACATCACATCTGTCGCCATCCAGTGAAGACCTGCAGGAAGAAAATCGGCAAGGACGCCATCCACATCCAACGGTGGACCTCACTTTCAGCCAGTGAAGCCGACAAGGTGCTGAAGGAGTGGAAGCTCCGACCCCTTAGCATTGAGAGGAAGAGAAGAGTCTTGGAGGAGGACAAGCCTGTGGCCACTGCTGCTAAGACTATGGCTCGCAAGAAGGATGAGCTGAGTTATGGCCTGGGTGAAAGGGACTTTGACAGCAGCATGAGTCCATCGCCAGTGAGGGCTGGTGAAGCACGTAGTCAACATGAGCGAGATGGCGTGAGCAAGTTTCTGGGTGGAGATGCTGAAGAAGGATTGGAGAAGTATGCAGCGCGTCAAAAGCGCAGCAGTGCCCTGGTGAAGCGTGGTAAGGACCTCTCCGGTGAGTTGCCGGGGCGTGGAAGAGATAAAGGAGCACCTGGAGGAGATAAGGTTCGGAGCCCTTTGGATGAGGTGCTGTTGGCCGGTGAGACAGCTGGCAAAGGTCTCGATGCCAATGAGGCCAGGGTGGAAGAATTGCGGGCTCGTCTTGGAGAGGTCAAGAAGAAAGACCAGCAGACATCTGGTGGAGCTGCTGCAGTGTTGGCTGCACGTATCCACAAAGGGATGGAGGAGTCCCAGGAGAACAAGAAGAGGAAGCGTAGCAACGAGAAGGACATGGTGAAGGCCATCCAGGTGCTCGCAAAGACCCGCAGGCGAAGGAGTTCAAGATCAACTTCAGAGAGCACGGATGAGTTGGATGATGCTGATCCGGGGAGTGGCAGCTCCAAGGGCTTGATGAGCCGTCAGAGGAAGTTGAGGAGGATCGCAGAAAACAAGCCGGGAGCTCTTCTGGTGCGAGGTTTTCAAGTTCTCCATGAGCAGCTGGGAACTTTGTATGGGGGGTCTTCTTCGAGCAGCAAGGGAGCTGATGCCGTGCTACAACCCGGAGCCCTCAGGTACTTGTTGACCGCGGCAATTCCTCAGCTTGATCTTCGCCAGGTAGGAGAGCATCGTCTACGAGAACTTCGCACGGTGGCCACTGCCCTGGATTTAATGGTGGGTGGTAAGCCCATCCAAGCCTCAGATCTTTTGATGCAGAGGTATAAGCCTTTCCAGTGGGGACCACAGAAGCTGAGGCATCCTATGCAAGGAAAGCTGCCTTACAAGATGCCAAGAGCCAGCAGTTGCTGGACAAGATGACCCCGGGCTAGGGACTCGGCGGGGGCAGGGTGACACGGTCAACGTCGCCCAGCTCTCAACGCCACCCCCATTCAAAAGCCCCGTTGACACCAGTGCTGAGGAACAAGGATGGGTCCAAGGAGGAGATCGCTTTGAGGAGCCGCAGCCCGAGGAGGAAGAGCCCAGGACGACCGAGGGTGACATTCAAGGAACCTCCGGAAAAGTCCAAAGACGAGGACGAGAACTTCGAGGGCATGCTTCGGATGAGAGAGGCCCGGGAAGCTGTGCCACGAAAAGATGGGGAATCACGGACGGCATGGAAGGCAAGAGTGTTCCAATACAAACGCAAGCAAGAGGAGAAAGGAAGGAAGTGAGGCTGTCTCCTGTGTTGGCAGGATGCTCCGCAGCAAGTGGCCCAAACCATGCCCATGCAATATGCCCCACGACCACCGTTGGGGCATTTTGCGTCACTTCGGGCTTGGGCCCAAAACCCCCCTGGGTGACCACAGCTTTGAGAGCTGATTGCTTTTGCTCGAGCTTGGGTTCTGGACCTTCCTCCACGTCACACCCTGTGAAGGCAGGGCATAGCACTACGAACCAGGAAAGGATCCTGGACACGTCACTCCCTGTGAAGGCAGGGAACAGCACAACGAGCACAGCTTCTGTAAAGCCTACCCTGGGGGATCCAGGGCTTGCTTGCGAAAAAGTTTCACTTGATCCTGGCCAACAGCGTCAGGATAGCACTCGGGAAACTTTATCCTCCCGATGCGACACCCCTCTGGAAATGGCAGGGAATCCCTGTTCGTCATCCATCAGAGGTGATCACCCGAAGCCTGGGGAGCCAGGTGATGTTGCGCAGCTTTTGGAACTGCTGAGAACTAATCACCAAGATGTTGGCATTCGTAGTCTGGTTAAGGAGGTGATAAATCTGGTTCCCACGGTTTTACAGTTAGGCATATCCGTGTTGCAGCTCCTGCTGATGTGTCCACGTGATGGAAGCTACATTGAAACCATGTTGAAAGAAATTGTTTTCACACCACCTACTCGTGGTCGAGACTTGCTACCGCTTGGAAGACCACCAGTGGGAGCTGCTCTCAAATTGTTGCGAAGCCTGCCAGTCACGAAGACTGGCCTGCTTGTTGCAAGCCAGTGCCGTCGGAATAGCGCTGGCGCCAAACAACGGCAGAAAAATAAGAGACTGATTTTCGAAGGGTGCAAGCAGATTTGGAGGTTACTGGTTGTGAGTGTTCTCAATGGTCAGTATGATAGTTGGTCCCTCTCTTCGTTGATGAAGTTGCCAAAAATGAGCTCACCCCAGCTTGCTTCGTTGAAACACTTGGATGAATGGATTGCCCGTTTTTGCGTGTCCCCCATCGCTCAGGTAAAGCTGCCTGACTTTGAAGCCTTGGTCAAGTCGAAGGACATTGATTACAGCGGTGAAGAAGTTACCCATGCTCTTCCACTTCGTCTCGAAGAGTTGTTGCCAGGCCTGCCCGCGCCTGGTGTTGCTGGGACTTTGGATGCCTGGGAGATGTCCTCTAATCAAGTGAGGGCTTGGTTGGAGGACCCTAGGAAGACCCTTAAGCCTAGTGATGCATGGCCCCAAAAGATCCCCTCGGCACGAATTAATTGTTCGCGGGACGAGCGGTACCGAGTATGTGAACAACTGCTGAAGCTGGGAATCCTTGCCCCCATTGAGTTGTCCGAGGTTTTTTCGGTGGATGGCAAACCTGTACTTAATGGGGTTTTCAGTGTGCTTAAGAAAGGTGCTGCCATGCCAGGGGAAGCCCGGGCAACTCGTCTCATTATGAACATGGTCCCTGCGAATTCCTACCAACGTTTGATGACAGGGGATCTACCAACCCTGTCCAGCAGCAGTGCCTGGTGTAACATTCCGTTGAGGCATGATCAGGTGTTGTTATGGTCAGGGGATGACCAGAAGGGCGCGTTTTACGCTTGGAAGTTACCCCGTGTTTGGCGGGCCTTTATGACCTTCAAATGGCCAGTGCCTGGAACAATGGTTGGATCCGCAGCCGTGATACCTATGGGATGGATCAATGCAGTGTCACTTTTTCAGCATCTGCATCGTCAAGTGGGAATGTCTAAACCTCCACAAGGTGCAGGTCACGCTGCAGCATTGGAATGGCGCCGAGATATGCCTATGCCCTTTGACAGCGGGGGCCAAGTGAAAAGCTTTGTTCAGTTCTACTTGGACGACTTCGACACCCCTGAGATGATTCCCAGGGAAACCTGGGAGGCTATGCGGAACACTATGAGCCCAGAACACCTGGCGCAGCGAAGAGCTTACCGCCAATGTGGCGTGGGGATATCAGAGGACAAGGCTCATGTCCGTGAACCGGTGGTGCAGCGCATGGGTGCCGAGATCGACGGAATACAAGGGACAGTTGCAGCGCCTCTTGAGAAGCGATTGGAGGTAGCTTTCTTTGCGCTGTGGTTTCTGAGCCGTCCCATGCCGCACAGCAAGGTGAGATTGATGGTCTTGGGGCGATTGGTCCGTTGCTTTGAATTTCGTCGTCCCTTGATGTGTGTTTTGCAGGATTGCTGGCCGAAGGGGGTCCTTCGTTACGTCAGCCAACTAGTCTTCAGGTTGTAGCTGAACTTTTGCGAGCCATAGCGCTACTACCCTTAGCTGGCACCGATATGCGAGCTAAGGTGAATGGATGTGTAACAAGCTCTGATGCGAGTGAATCTGGAGGAGGGCTGTGTTGTTCAGGTGCCCTTACTGCAGAAGGTGAACATGTGCTACAACAGCTTCACAGCGAAGAAGTTCGTCGCAGCCGCTTGCTTCCTTTTCAGCCACTTGGTTCGATGCATCAGGTGCAAGGTGAAGGTCCTCGGGTGTTTGTCATCTCACTATTTGATGGGGTGGCGGCCCTGATGTGCGCGCCGGTGAGGTTGCCAGTGAAGGTGGTCGCCTTTGCTTCAAGCGAAATCGATAAAGAATGTGGGCGACTAGTGCGCAAGCGTTGGCCAGGAGTCATTGAGCTTGGAAATATTGAGAACATCAACCAAGACATGATCGGAAGGCTGGCCAAATCGGTCGGGCATGGTGTTGACCTGGTGTTGGTGGGTGGTGGCTTACCGTGCCAGGATCTGTCTTCCCTGTTAGCTGATAAACAGGGGTTGGATGGTTCCCGATCCAAGCTCTTTTTCCTCATGCCCAAGATCTTCAACCATGTCAAGCAGTCCTTTGCGTGTCCTGTCCACCACTTTGTCGAGAATGTGTTCAGTATGTCTCCAGATAACAGGGCTCGGTTCTCTCAGGAGCTGGGATGCCAGCCTGTGTTGCTTGACAGCAAACACTTTTCCTGGTGCAATCGGCCCAGGCTGTTCTGGTGTAGCTGGAACATTTCGGGCCTTCCAGAGGATCAACTTCTGCAACATGAGGGATATGTTGAATGGATCCCTAAGCTACATCGTCCACCTGCTCAACATTGGGTGGATAAAGGCTGCGAGCAGTACACGGTGAAGGTGCTGCCCACGTTGACCAGAGCTCTACCTCGCAAAACTCCCCCGAAATCTCCAGCGGGGATCGCCCGAGCTTCTCCAGAAGCCATAGAAAGGTGGCAACAAGATTGTTTTCGTTTTCAGGTATATCACTATGAATCTGAGAACCTGCTCAAGAAGCCTGACGGAAGTTTGAGAGTTGCGTCCATCACCGAGAGGGAGCGCCTCATGGGTTTTGCTGAGGGTTATCTTTCCAATGCTATGAATCCAAAGAAGACCTTCTCAGCGAACTATGACACAGCGGCATCTATGATTGGAAACTCTTTCCAGGTGAATGCCATTGTTCTCCTCTTGGACGAGCTGCTCTATCATCACGATGGTCAACATGCTCGAAGGCAACTGGGTAGCACCTTTGAAGACCCAATCCCTGCGCCTTCAGCTTGGTGTTCACAACCTAAGTTCCTGCCTAGCACGCGCCCTACTCGACACTCCCAGCAGCTGGTTCAAGAGTTCTTGCGCTTAGCTGACAAAGGAGGTAGTGATGTTAGGCTTGATGTTTCTGTTCCCTTCAGGTTGAAAGCTTGGCCTAGATCTGGCATCCGTTCCCATCTGTTCCATTGGCGCATAATTCATGGCTACCCCTGGCAACACTCAGCTCATATAAACGTCTTAGAATTACAAGCCACTGTCAACGCCCTGCAATGGCGTCTACGCCGTGCTGGCACAACCAAGCAAAGGGTGCTCCACTTGGTCGATTCACAGGTCTGTGCTAGTGTGATTGCAAAAGGCCGCGCTAGTAGCTTTCGACTACGAAAAGCTCTGAACAGACTCAACTGCTTGTGCCTAGCAGCCGGACTGTACTTAGGCATCGGATATATCAGCAGTGAAGACAACCCTGCTGATTACCCAAGCAGGTGGCAATGGACAAAAGAAAGAAAGCCGAAAGGCAAGTCCAACGCCAAGGGAAGACCCTTGGTTGCCAAGTGATCACATCGCCGCTGCACAAGCGCTACCTCACAGCAGTGAACCGAGTGCTGGCTTTCTGGGCAGAAAGCCGCTTACTTCCAAACTCCTGGGACGAAGTGGATGCTGCCACTTCCTGTTGGCTCGACCATATTTATGCTGATGGCCTTCCCAAAGGATATGGTTCTGATGCCTTGGCTGCCCTACAGCACTTTTTGCCTGAGGTATCAGGTAAGCTCCGCAATAGCTGGCGACTTCTTCGAACTTGGAACCGTGTTGAGCCCCCAGTT
Source organism: Symbiodinium kawagutii (assembly GCA_009767595.1). Taxonomy (NCBI): domain Eukaryota; class Dinophyceae; order Suessiales; family Symbiodiniaceae; genus Symbiodinium; species Symbiodinium kawagutii. The sequence goes on from VSDK01024472.1 coordinate 68,042, forward strand.
CGAGTTCTTCCCATCCATCCGTTGGTTCTAACTGCTATGGCTGGGTTGTGCAAGGCTTTGGGCTGGTGGAGGCCAGCTGCGTTGCTCCTGGTAGGTTTTGACTGCTTTTTGCGGCCAGGAGAGATATATCAACTTAAAGTTCAAGACATCATATGGGCATCCAATCGAGCCACTCTGACCTTGACACAAAAGTAAATCAGGGGTTCGAAAAGGTGCAACTGAAATGGTGTTTTGCCAAAGTCATATCGCAACACTTTGGCTCCAACAAGCTTGTCAACGTCTCCATCCCCATGAAGTCGTACTTGATCGTTCGCCCGAAGCCTTCAGAGCGCTTTTCTTTAACCTCTTGCAGTACCTGGGAATTCCAGGTTACTTCTCACTACTCGCTAAGAAGAGGTGGTGCGACCTGGGACTTCATGTCCCATAGGTCTATGGAGGCTACTTTGTTGCGAGGCAGATGGTCTTCCACTTCAACTGCCAGAATTTATCTCCAAGATGCAGCCGCTGCCCTTTCTTCGGTACAACTTTCTAAATCACAACGTGACTCTCTTCAACAATGGGCATCCTTTTTGAACACGGCCTAGTGGCCAGCTAGGTGACCGTGGAAGGTGGCCTGAGAGTCTTTTTCTTTGTGCCCTATCTTGCTTCTCCCCAGTGAAGGCTGGGGTGTGCAGTAGCAAGGATAGGTGTATAGCTGCAATCGGATGTACATCATCTCTGCAGTACCTTATGGATTTGGCAACCGAAACCTATGACAAAACCCTGGTGGTGTGAAAATAGATGAGCAACGCGAGGACATACATTTGTCAATTTTGGTCAGCGTCAGTTGGTAGACCTATGGCTCTGTGGTTGACAAGCACATCATGGCCGCCTACAAAGTGGAAGCAATGGATATGGAGGTTTGACCCTTTGGACTCAGGTGTTCGGAGTTGGGGGTGCCGGGGGTGCCCCAATAAATCATCAGCCCGTTCGTCCAGCCACCCTACGTTTTGCACAAGTGGCTATGGGTCAATATTAAGCAACCAATAATGGGGGATAATGACTAGCAATGATAAGGGAAACAATGGTTAATGATAGGGGAACCAGGGGTACGGGCTTTTGACCCACAGCCAAGTGGGTTGTACTGTAAGTTGATGTGGTTTTTGACATTGGTTGACATTCTTGACACTGGGAAACACTTGCGTTTGAATGCGACCCAGCAACCTTGTGGGCATGATTGGTCCACCAAGTCCCACAATGTGGAGCTCAAGTTGCGGTTCCAACATGAGAAACAGTTGGGTCATGTTGGATCTAAGTTTTGGCCGCTGATTGTTGGCAGCCGCAGCTTTCTTGCGCTGTGAGCGTTAGCCGTTGGATTAATCATCCACCATCCACTACAGGATTTGATTAACCACTGAAGTGCAGAATGACTATTACTAACCCACTAGTTTAGTCTATCCACTGAGTATTTGATGAACCATACTCCTTGGAACTTCCATGTGCCACCCATCACCGAAGCATCACCTGGAATCACCAGCATTACAGCTCAACGGAGGTGTGAAGTGCAGCGGTTTATGTTTCTGCAGCGTGTATTGTGCAACATCATCGCGGTGCCGGGGCTGCTGCAAGCAGTCCGTGTTGGGACGTGTGGCTCCATGAAAGAATCGATGTGAGCAGCACTAAGGCACTATGATGGTTTGGATTCATTGGTGAGTGCTGATGTGGTTGGTGGGTTACTCCAGGCAACCACTATAATACTGAATACAGTCTCCAAGTCGGCTGGCTGGTTTGTTTATTGGTTCAGTTTGTTGATTTCCTCACTCTGGTTGGAGGCTCCAAACGGTAAGATAATAATTTCTGATTCTGGAGGGTTTGGGGGGGTACTCCCATGAGTGAAACTAGGATGAGACTCCGGATTGTTGTTTCTTGGTGCTTTAGGTTTTGCATCCGTATGTTTTATCAACCGTTTTCTTGTGTTTCACCAGTATCAACCACGTGTGTAGATGAAATCGTAGGCTACCGGATCGTCTGGCAAGCTTGCTTTTCAGACAGAAAGACCTTGCCGTTGAAGACCTATCGTGGACAAGTCTCACCACCCTTTGTTGCATATGCGAATTCTCTACTGGCATGGTTTATCTCGAGCTATTGCACCGCTGTGATTGGCATCACCGCCGCTGTCATCCTCATGAATAGCCAACAGCCTTCGCATCCTTGGTGAATCAATTCAGTTGTTCGACTTTAGCAGTGGTTCATACCGCCCAGAATCACACCACAAATCAGCAAGGACATAGTGGATGATACCCTACACTTTCCGAATGAACACAACTTTTGACCGTGGGAGGATCACTCAACCAGTGGAACCAAACTGGGTCCACCCAGGTTTCTGGTTGAGAAGCAAGTCATGAGTGTTAACGACTGAAGGCGACTTCCATGGATGATGAATGGAGTGGATGAATGAATTATTCATCATATTGGGGGTTTCTCAAAATAGGGAGCCCCCAAAATGGCTGGTTTATTGACTATAAATGGTTTGTAGCGGATGATTTCGGGGTCCCCTATTTTGAGAAGCCACCATATGATACCACCAGGGGAAGTGACCATTCTATGGCGGTCGGCCAGCTGTCCCATTATCATGATGTATCGTATTGATCATGAATTCTAATGGTTAGTGTGAATGATGATCCAGTAGTCAACTAAAATGATTATAAGGTCATGATGGTTATGATCATCAACCGCAAGTGGTTAATCAATACTGGACCATCATGGTTGTTTTTGAAGAACAGATCATGATCGTTGTCCATGGATAATGGTTGGTAATGATAATGAAAACGGCGATGATATCGGGTACCTAGGCTTGAGAATGATGTTTGTTCACTACGAAGGCAGGCACCATCTTTTTCGGATGTAGCACCATTTTGTGGGCTTAGCACCCGTTTTTTCACCATTTCCCGATAAGAATCCGCCTCCTTATCTGCTTCCCTGGAGGCATCTGTGGCCATTTGGGTTTTCTCCAGCTATTCCTTCTCGTTGACCTTTGGCAACGTTTCAATGGATCAGTCCGGCAGCCCAGGGGCTCGCTTGGGGCGGGGACCGCGGTTCGCAGTGGCTGAGGATGGCGATGGCTTGCTGGTCCTGGCCCAACGTTTGATGATGGCAAAACATGGTCATTCATCACCATTTTCTGACATGAAAATGGGTTTTGGCACCTAAAATACAGGGCAAGATCTTAAGAAATCGATCTTCTTGGACTCGTTAGCTGAACTTGTGTATCGATCCCGCGTTTGGAGATGGGTTTTGGATTGGTCTGAACGAAGCTTTACCGTTGTCAATTGATCTCCTTAGTCACATCCTCACATTTTTGATTGGATCGTCTGTGGTCGGAGTCATTCTCATCTGCATTCCTGACCAGCTCTTTGCATCCACAGCTTTGGTCGGCCACGGCGACCCGGCACGCCGAAGCCTTGCCGCATTGCAATGGATTGATGTTGGATGGTTGCTGCTCAGCCATGACGAATAAGCAATATGAACCATTGATCAACCATTGATCAACCAGCAATGAACCAGCAATGAACCATCAACGAGCCATCAATGAACCATCAGGTAACGACCATGATTGGTCACTAATGAGCCAAGAATCAAGCACATACATCAACCATCATTGAGCACCATCAACCAATAACTACGCAACCATCGACTGGCCATTCATTAATCATCATAATCATAATTAACTATTTGAAGCATCATCAACCATCATTAATCATCACTTGCTTGCAATTGATCATTTTAATTAACACCCCATTAACCATTGACCATTCATTAACCACTAAGTAACCATCAATTTACAAACATCAACTCACAATGCCAAGCGCAACTCTCGGTTCGCTAACTGCCGAGGCCCGAGTTTGCGGATCAGCTGGAAATGCGCGATGCGGCCTTCACAGGGTCGGGGCTGTCAGAGTGGGCGCGACGTGATTGGGGTGCCAAGATGCTGCAGTGCCAATTATGCGGTCAATAATGGTTGTTAATGGTTGTAGCACCTGATAACTACCATCAATCATCTCAATCAAAAATTGTTGTTCATGATGGTTGTTAATGTTGGTTTGATGATGGTTGATGTTGGTTATGAGAGGTCAGGCAATTGCCCAATGGTAAGCTGTAAGCTGGCAATATTCAACATTTTAGCAGATGGATTGATTTCTTGTTTGGGGCAGGGGTATTGGATGAGGGGATTCAGATTTGTACAGTTTTATTATGTCTTCTTGATAGTGCTAGTATAGAGCACTGTCATTAGTGATGAGCAATCATACGTACTTATGTTCCACAGTGGCCAATTAAGAAATGTTGATAATGACCAGTTGGAATGATACCGACTAATGCGTAAAGAAATGTGATCAGTTGTTGATGGTTCATGATCATCAACTTTCAGATCCTGTGAGCAGTGCCAACTTTAGATCTGGCTCGCCGAACCTGCAGGGACCAAAATGTAGGGATTGCATTGATGCTATGAACCAACCACGAAGCAAACCTTATTCACCACCAGTCATTAACTGATCATGAAGCAAAATAATGAATGATTGGTCATAGGCAATCATCATTCTCCACTAATCGTTCTTGGTCAATTGCGGACCAATCATCATTCAGCGCAAATTCTTCAGTAGCCATTTGTTCTCAAAATGGTGAACGAATACTTGACACCCAGCACAGTACCACAAAAGTAACTGCCACAATTGAGATTCTAGGTGGTACGAACCATGGTTTTTTGATCTCAATCTTTTCCACCATTTTTTCATTACTAAAGCCAGCAATGGTGGCTACCAACAATTGCTACACAACAGATTGGTGACCCACCATGTTTCCCCATTCGCCAGCGCGGGGCGCAGGAAGATGCCGCCGGATCTGGGGCCAAATTCCATGGGCCCTGGGGGTCTGGGTCCAGCTCCCATGGGTAGCATGGCGGGTCGACAGCCGCGAACCTCAGATGTCGTTGGGAGGCGCTGGAAGTCTGGGCAACAAGGTAAGATATTCATGGTTGACTAATCTGCAAATTGCAAGCTGGTTGATCATAGTTTAATTAATTTGAATGAATGGTTAATGATGATGAATCAAACATCCATGATGATGCTTAATGGTTGACTAATGGTTGATTGATGGTGGATCGGCGGTGGTTAATAGTGATGCTGGCCAGTGCTGGTTGATGCTGGCTGATGCTGGTTGATGACGATCACCAAGATGGTTGACGCTTGTTGATTGAATCAAGGGTGACGAACTATCATTAAGCATGATTAATGGCTTTTGCTACATGAAACAACCATCCATCAATAGCTATTGGCTCATGAATCAGCTTACTGGCTACCCACTGGCTACCCACGCCCCCTTGCCAGCTCATGAAGCAGCTTCCCAGCAAGCCATCAACCATGAACCTTTGGAGATGCGTCGAGATTTTGGTGGCGGCTCAGGTCCTTCGGGCCCCAACAGGGCGCACCCTATCAGTGGGGGTTGCTCAGATGGGTCAAGGCTGGTCACGGGGTCACTGGTTCAGCACAGTTCGTTTATGGTGGATGATCGTTTAACATGATTTAACGATATTTTGATGATGGTTAAGCTTGCTTATATAATGGTTTGAATGATGGTTTGAATGATTATAGTGTTGCTTTGAATGATCAACGCCATTCAGAATGGTTATTAGCATTGGGTGAACTTACTTAGCCTATGGTGGAGCATTGAATGATCACTAGCGGTTGAAGCTGACAATCACCTTGTGAACCATTTCGAACCACAATCAACCAGGAAGTACTCATTAATAGCCAGTATATAATCAGCCATTATCAACCAATCTGAGGCCGGATTAAGCAGTACTTAACCACTGTAACCCCATACATTGAACCAGCATTGACCATGGTTGAAACCCGTACTCGTGTCGATTTTCTTGTTCCAGCAGGTAGTGTTTTCCAATGTTTTCCAGGTACCCAAACTGTGAAGGTTCCTGGTGAGAACCCGCAGGGTTTAAGTGATATCCATCGAGTTGTTGGTCATACTCCCTGGCAACTAACCACTGTGAAAAATGATCAATCATCATCAACCTGCTTCTTGGCGGAGTCCACCACCTTGACCAGGTACGTAATCTGCTTAGGAAGCATTGCTATAGGTTTATCAACTGCTTAGATGCCTTTTCTTTTGTTATCAACCATTGGATTCACCTTCGATTCAACATTTGCACTTGAGATCAGCAATGAGCCATTATCCCCTATCACCAACGTGAACATTATCCATTCATCACCATCGGTCAATCACTGCTGACCAGCGTGCATCCCATTTCACAATGTCTATCGACAATTGACCATTCTTTCGCCATTAATTCACCATCCATCAACCATCAATTATCCAACAATCAACCACCATCAACCACCAGATTAACCACCACATTAACCACCATAGTAACCACCATAGTAACCACCAGGTCAACCAGCATAGTAACCACTATGAACCACCAGCCAACCAGCCACCCATCCCCAGCCAGCACCTTCACCGAGGACCAGGCACAGCCTGGCACCTCCACAAGCCTCTGCGCAGCATGGGCCTCAGCTGCTGAGTCAATGATGGCTACTGGTCATAGATGTTATAGGTTATAGCAGCTCACTACTGATGGTTAATGAATTCATGAATAGCTTAATGTTGGTGAATGCTGATGAAATTATGGTTAGCACCAGACTTATGGGAACTTTGTTTGGACTTGATGGCTAAGTCTATGTTTTAGCAATGGTTAAATAGTGGTTAAAGGTGCTTAGTCGATGGCTAATGGTTGGCAATGGTTGATACTGATGGTGAAGGCGTGGTTCATAGTGGATGCTCTATGGTTGGCCGACACAAATGGGCCAAGTACTAATGGTGAAAGAAAGACATGATTGAAAGTGATTATACGTTGTTGGGTAAGATAGTGAAACCATTTTCAATAACTGCACCACTTTTGGAGGTCAACATTTTGTGTGCCCTCCTACCTGACCATAACTAGCCCTTCTCCCCAGTCTTGAGCAAAATCCACCGTTGAAATCACCCATTATCAACTAGTACCAACCCTGATAGATAGTCACATCGACCACAACAAGGGTTGGTACTAGTTGATGATGGTTATGATTATCCATGAAGGGTGGGTGCTATCACCGGTGATGATCACCCACCTGCTATGGACATGCCGCCATTGCCTGGCCTAGGCGAAGCCTCAATGCCTGGAACTCAGTAGCAAGAGCGCAAGCAGCAGCAGTGGTATCAAGTGGCAATTTTCCATGTATTAGTAGCGGTATTGCTGACCAATGCAGGTATTCATGACATAGGTTGATTTTCAACATCTAACATCTCTGATTAACTAGTATCTATGCAACACATTTATCAACCAACGTGCCATTTCGCCAGCTTCCATTGACTATCAGCCAATATGATTAACCATGAAACGACCAATTAGCCAGAAGCAACCATCAATCAACTAGTAAATAAGTATAAGTATGCACTAACCAATGATTGACCATTATCACTTGTTGTGGATTATCCACCAGCTTAGTGAATGCTTCATGAATGGTTGAACCAACGATTGACCCTTAACCTTGGTGTTGTTCACCACCATTAACCACCAGTAAGCAATGATTGATCATGAACCACCATCAACTACCAGTAACCAATGAACAATCATTAACCAATGATAATGCCCACAAAAACCATCATTGTTCATTGTAGATTAAGCCCTGGATTGCTGTTGTTCAACCTTTGTCAGAGACCAAGAACCCATTTTGGGTCCGATTTTCAGGTGGCGCCACGCACGGCACTCGGGAACGGGGAAGGCGGATGGCGGCCAGGAGTTTTACATCCGGGTGATCTGGGGCGGTATTAACCTGCTTAAAGCATAGCTGGTGGATGATAACACATTGACGGTTAGTTGACGGTTTAATGATGGTTCGGAATAGGATCAAACACAAATGAGCTGGCGGAAAATGCTAATGGTCCATTCTGGTCACAATTTTCAAATATGATTGTTCATACATATCAATGATCGATGATGGTCAATTGTTTGAATTAACCCTTGCTTGTTTGTGGCTCAGTGTTCCTGAATGACAGCGGACCCACGTCCTTTGCATTTTCTCGCGCTCTTATTTAATGCATCTATGTGTATACCTCCGCATGCATGTATCGCTGTTCACATCCTCAAAAGTATCTCGACCCTCTATGTGTTGGGACGATCTCTTCGGCTGTTTCGGATTTCTTTTTCATTGATCCATACCCACAGATGCAAAGTACCCGATAATCTGAAATCAAGCGACTCTATATGATCTATATAATGGTACATGATGATGTCCCAGGACCTCCAGCAAGAGTATTCAATCAAAAGTTATTGTACCAGCTAAATTCAGATCAAAAAATACAATGCTATGTGACACAACATGCTATATAGTAGCATAATTGGCATGGTGCCTAGTATGATCTTTATATTATGGACACAGTGGGTTCCAATCCAAACTTGTAGGTCACAGTTACTATTACTTAACATCAGTTACTATCAGTTGCTGCTACTTCCAGCCATTTACTAGTTATCTTATCTTGTCAACTAGTTACTAGCAGTACATCCCCATAGCTATACTTACCAGTTACCATTAAGCAGCTACTTGTTCCCCATGGGTTCTGGTCTTGATCCTTCCGTTTCGCATCGCCATTTCTAGCCGAGGCGGGTCCCAGGGTGGCAGCCGCACCTCGTACCACATCGGCAGCATGGCGCGCGCGGGGTCCTCCATGGTGTCCTCCACATCTGGCGCCCGAAACTCAGAGCAGCTGCTGCTGATGCAGATGGGATGCATAGCCATGTTGTGAATGATGAAAAATGCAATGTTTTGTATGATAAACACGTGTCAGTTGAACAATTTGGATGAGAGGATAAGATATTCAAATAGATGGGATAGGATATCTTGCTTCTACAAGGATCTCTATGGAATCAAAAAGGCAGATATAGATGCTCAGATAGAATGCAGATGATGAGATAGGGTAGGATGAGACACATTCAGCACATAAATCTACAGAGATGAGATAGCAGGATGTATCAATGACACACATACCATCAGATTTCTTCGATTCGTCAACACAGTGCGGGATTTTTAAATCGATGCATCAATGCATCATTGTAGATGTACCAATCTTGGATCATCAATGTATTCTCAAAATCTGCACAGGTAGGGTAAGATTAAGATAGGATTAGATTGATATACACATATCCTGTTAGTGCATGTATCCACATACGCTACCAGTCAAGTACATTTACAGACTGTGTAGCCCGAGCCCCTGTCCAAGACCGGCCATTCCATCTGATTTTTCCCACAATGAATCTTGCGTATTCTGTGCGTTCAGTGATTGTTTGTTGATGACTTTCCAAAGAATTAGTTTGAATGTTTGTGATATGAATGTTTTTCCTTGTTTTTTTTGTGACATTCTTGTTACAGTGTATGATGTCAGTGAGATTCCCTAGAGACGTTCTAGATTTTGCAGATACTCTCTATCGTCCTTCCCCACTCTTGAATCGTCCGGGATGACCGAGCAGAGATTTGTCGGTGCACCCACCACTGGTCGACCAATCAACCCACCCACCATCATTCTCCACGATGATGAACTGATTATCAGCAATTAACCACCATTAATCAGCCATCAATCAACGACTATTAGCCATTTTTACCCATCATGAACCACTTTTGAACCACCATTAGCCATCCATTAACCATCCATTAACCATCCATTAACCATCCATTAACCATCCATTAACCCATGATGAACCACCCTAGCCCCCCACTCAACCCATCACTGTGTCAAGCTCCCAGGACCCTGAGACCCAAGCGTTGATCAAGCCGCCTCTGCACGTCTTCTGAGACGCAACAGGCGAGGCGATCTCTTCCAGGAGGGTTCAGTAGTGGTTTTCGGCGGTTTACAATGGCTTAGTACTGGCTTAGTACTGGATGGTTTAGTACTTTCCAGGAGGTTCAGGTGGTTTAGTACTGGGTTAGTAATTGTCAGTAGTGGTTTCGGAGTGGTTCAGTAGTGGTTGAGGAGTGGTTTAGTAGTGGTTCATGAGGGTCAATAGAGGCTTCTGAAGTTCACAGTGGTCTATGGACGGTGAATGCTGTTTTGGGAGGGTTAAGAATGATTGAAGATAGTGGCTTGTGATGGGTAATGGCGGCGGTTGATACTCATGAACAGTAGTTGATCATGGTCAAGACTAGGAATTATGGTCATAACTGCTGCTGAATACTGTGGTCTCTCCTGATGTATCATGTTCAATCTTGCTACTTTCTGTTCTAGTACCATGCTTCATAAGAGCAATGAAAATGCTGGACAATCATGATTGACGATGAGTGATGATGTCTTAAACAATTGTTAATGGTTCTGGTTATTGGTTCGGTAATGCTTGTCGACACACCCAGCTGGTGAATGAGTCAGATCAACGCTGTGAAGGAATTGACGCAACAAACATGGCAGGGCAAAGCACTAGTTTTTTGGGGCTAATGATGGCTATTGATGATGTCAAAGAAAGATGGCTATTGATATGGATAACTTGTCATTCCCCCAACCTTAAACTGTACCTAGTCTGTTTTTGGATGTTTGAGTTTGAGCGAAGATTTGTCGTGCCTCGTTTCAGGGGGACACTACAACTGAAGGCCCGCGCCGAATTCACCTCGTTGCGTGGGCAGTAACACGCTGCCCCGTTGTCGAGCGCCTTTCGTGGCAGACGCACAGTGCATGATGCGTGGGCAGCCAATGACAAACAAAGGAGAAAAGCTGCAGGTCGGAGGAGGCTGCCGTGGCGGGATGCAACTGGGTTGGTTGGTGGTTGTTCCACAGGTAAGAAAGACCTATGGTTGCAAGGGATATTCCTATGGTTGTCGCTGTAATTTGATGGTTATTATAGAATCATAGATATACCACCAACCATATGGTTTTATATCCATAGATTCGAGACTACAATGTTCAGGATCCGGAAAGTTAGGGTTACCCGCATTTGTGGACCAATATCTACCATCCACAAATGCTTGCGTCACGATCATATACAGGTAGTTCATCATACATCCAAGCACAGGTAGACACATCCACTAGTGACACTAGAGCACTGCATATCTTTTGCTATGTGGCTTGGGTTCATGATGAGTTGCTGCATCACCCAAGCTGTTGGCGTTGCAGCTGTTGGATGGATGTAAAAATGGCACTTTTACACTCGAGGTAGTGCCAACTGTAGGTTGGTTGCTGCAGCTGTTGGCACGTAGATGGTAGCAACGAGAAGCGCCGATCGTCCACGTCAGGATGCCGCCAACATCATGGACGTTGGACGGGCGGAACATATGCGAGAAACGATTGGAGCATAGGATAGCGTTTGAGAAACCATCAACTTCTGCGAATCATCTTTCCTTTGAAGTGCTGATGCCATGAATTTGTAGAATCCATATGGATATAAGAAATCCCATAAAATAATTTACAGGTAATCCGGTACAAAATTTTCTATACCATAGTGGTATTCCATAAATTTCCTGGAATTTCAAGCCATCGATTTTTCCTGCCTTGTTCCCTTCGTAGAACTTGACGTCGCCATGGCTGGCGGCAAACAGGATCTCACGGTCAGACTCCCAGCAATGGGCTGCCATGGTCCCAAGAGCGAGAACCAGTGACTGGTTAGTGAAGGTCAAACAGGGCTATAGGGGTCTTGGCTCACAACCATATGGGGCTTTGTCAAGCCATAGGGGACCCTAAAAATGGTTGGTTTATTAGCGTAATTGGTCAATAAACTTGAGGATTTGGGGGTTCCCTATTTTCTGAAACCACCATATTGTTTATGACCATTTTATTTGTCCGTATATACCAGTAATATTTCAAAGGGTATGGGTGAATCGTTGGTATACCGTTGTCCCCCATAATTATCTATTCATTAGTTCGAACACCCAGTTGGTATGACACTAACAGCTATAAGAATGAGTGGCTATGATGGTTACGATTCAATAATCATTATACAACATCAGCAGCCAGAAATACCCTGTCAATATCACCATGATTCTGCTATTGGCCCAGCAATACCCAGTTGTTCTATGAATATAATATTCTATCACTATATCACTGGTATATATTAACATAACCAGTTGTATCTGTTGGTATTCTATCAATATTGATGATATACATTACAGTAATTGATATCACCATTATACTATTCATTGTCGAATTGGTATCCGTTAACATCCATGCTACACATATGCCATTGACACACCAGTAATTTACCAAGTAGTTATATTCAATTAATCTTTCTAGCCAATTATCCAGTTGGTATCAAGTATCCATGCGATATTCAGTAAGAATTAGTATATTATTCTTCATATGCTAATAGTATTATGTTTGGCCAATAATAACATAATATGATTGATACTTGAATTGGCACACATTACGTGAATGATTAGTTCATATTTCATTAATATGCATAGTAACGTACATTTAAAATTCAATAATATACTAGTGATATTCAACATAACGATGTATATATCAACAGTCAGCATTAATATTCATAGTCAGTATATTAATATTTATTACGATTGATATATCAATATGCTGACTATGCTGTTGAAAGTCAACATCACCGGTCGCCCAGTTCCGTCATCCACAGATCTTGAGGTCGGCGGTTACAATGTCGTGGTGGAGGATACTTCCCCGAAGTCGCCCCAGTGCCTGGGTTGAAGGTGGTGCATAATCCACTTCGAAAGTCAAATTCGTGGCGGATTGTCAGTGTTGACTGGTGGTGAATTGGTGGTGAATTGGTGGTATACTAGGGGTTCATTGGTGATTTAAGGGTTGGTTAATGATTGGTTAATGGTTGGTTGATGGGTGATTTAATCGCTGGTTAATCAGTTAGTTAGTGTTACACTAGTGGTTCATTAGTGGTCAGTTGGTGGCAATCTAGTGGTCAATTGGTGCTTTAAGCCCAAGGTTAATGCTTGGTTATTTGGTCAATTAGTGGTTATGTGTGGTTCATTAGTGGAGAGTTGGTGGTTGAAGTGTGGTAAATTGGTGATTTTACTTGTTGGTGAGTGGTTGGTGGTGAATTGATGGGTTAATAATGCGAATCATGGCCGATTAGTGGTTAGTTCCTGGTTGGGAAATGGTTCAATAGCCACTAACCAGCCACTAATCAGCCAACTAATGCTTAATTAGCCACTCATCAGCCAGGTAAGTAAATGGTTAATTTGTGGTTTATTAGCGTGGTAAATTGGTGATTAATAGTTGGTTTGCAACGGTTCAACGTGGTCAATCACCATCATTGTGGCTAGTCGTGAGCCGCTATGGTGGTTGGCGGTGAAAAGTGTAACAAATAACCACCGCTAAGATATCTGTCAATAACCACCATATGGTGGTTATATAGTGGTTATATCCGTCAATAAATGAGTAATGACACTTTCTGTTACTTAGTGATGGTCACAATGATGGATAGTGAGTGATGATGGAGCAATGTAGTCAAGCATGGTCCAAAATCACACAAATTCAGGTGGTTGATTGGTTAAACCATGAAACCAATTGGACAATAATGCATGTCAACACTAGCGGCACTAAATCTGTGCTACAGCATGTTTATCACTGGTAGGTTGAGAAGCAATGCGCTGATGTTTAATTCTGTCACCATTTGACAACTATGAGGGCAGTATATGTATTCATGTGCACGCTCATCGACGACTACTGTGCAGTAGCTTGTCTTACCAGTGTAAAGTGACTGAAGAACCGCGCTAATGTTTATTTGGGTGTTTCTAAAAAGGGGAACCCCAAAGTTATGGTTGGGTCATTACTATAAATGAAGATAAATGACTAGAATTGGATGATTTAGGGGTGCCTCCCATTTTGAGGAACATTCATTTATATCACGAAACAATACCTGGCGAATAGTAGTAGTACCAGAGGCGCAACTCACCTGTAACCTGGTAGGATCCCAGCTGGGCAAATCAATCAAGGGCTGAATTGTTCTGCTAGCTAAATTCGTTGAGACCTTTAACTGGTAGTGAACTAAAATTAGTTGTGGACTTGTGCCAATTTAGTAGTGAACTACCTTTAATAGTGAACTAATTAGTTGTGACCTTCAGCAGTTGAGACCAGCTAAATGAGTTGTGAACCCGCTGGTTGAGTGGCCACCTTGGGTGATCTTGGGAAGTTGAGACGCGTCACGACTCGCTGCCGCACAAAACGAGGCGACGTCGAAACGAATCGGGGCATCGCGTGCAGCCCTTCATCATCGGCATCGCGGGCGGCACCGCCAGCGGGAAGACCACCGTCCGGGAGCTCGGGGAAGCAGTGGAAACGTCGCGGTGTTCGCATGGTGGAAGTGCTAGGGAAGTAATTGGAATGGTGGATATAGTGGTTGGTTGACCATGACGGTTGACGCCGAAGAACTGTGAATACTAGTGCCGATGGAGAATGGTTGACAATGATTCTAATGGTTGATTTCTACAATGGCATCTAGTGTCTCATTGTTTGGCATGTCCGGTTCGTTGCTTTGGCGAACTGGTCATTCGAGTTGTTTCCCCAGAACCACGGGGCAACACGTGAATATGACTTTGGACGTTCGTTGCCAGGACAACCGTTGTATCTGCTGTACAAGAGTGGAGACCGGCGGTTCCGCATCAAATCACAGCCTGGTCAGCAAAGAAAAGCACCCGACTTCGTCAAAGTTAGTCATGCTGCGGGTGAGTAATGATCACAGTTTCATTTGATTCTTACATGCTTTGACAATCTGGTCAAGCCGATCTTCACCAGGATTCGGCAGGGTGAATCATCTTGGAGAAGCTGGTTCAGAAGCTGGTTCACAAGCTGGTTGACCATCTGACGCATGGTGAAACCAGTGACATAACCGGTGAAACCCGCGAAAATCCCCGGTGAATCCCGGCGAATCTCCACCTTGGAGTTCCTCCCCCAGCTGCGGCTGAGGTCTGCACCCAGCTGATGCAGGCCCTGGGCGGACAGCGCGTGGCCCTGATTTCGCTGGACGAGTTCTACCGGGACCTCACTGAGGAGGACGACCTGGAAGCTGAGCCTGGGAAGTGCTCCAGTGGGTTGGTTATACTGGTTGGTTAAGCCATCCAGGCCTTGCTTGAAGACTTGAATCAGCTGCAAGCATAATACTGGGTTGGTGATGATTAATTTTTGGTTGTGAGCGAGCTGTGTTTCAGCGGCTATGGTCATCAACCACGACATGGCGCTTCAGCCACTGAACCCAGAATTTGATCGACAAGTGTTAGCCTTTGGGTGTGAGGGCGGTGTTTCGTGAAAAGTGCATGGTTGTTTTTTGATGTTGTTTGGTTTCCTGACCTGATGAACCTCACATCAACGATGAAGCGTCATTTGAAAGAAGGCATCATTTGAAAGGAGCCATCCCCAACCTAAACCAGCAAAGATTCTTGAAAGCATCATAAACCATCATAAACCATCAATTAACCATCATAAACCATCAAGTTTCACCACACTTTCTCAACCAAGCAGCATCGGTTGCCATTTCGGTCTGCGGGGAGGAGTGCGGAAGCATCAGCGACGTGAACTTTGACGAGCCCCAGGTGATTAGCCGGGGGAAGTTGATTTGGTGAGGGTCAACTTGCGGTGGGCTGATGGTTCATTACTGTAGCGTCTAATCAATGCGTTCAATCATTGCCGATGGTTCACTACTGTTTCATTACTTGCGTAATGGTGAAGTTTCATCAATCGTTACCCAATGGTTCATTACGGTCACTGAATCGTTAATTAATGGTTAGTGAACTGTCCGTTGATACTATTTCATCATAGTAATGGTTAGACACGCCTAATAAGCTGGATGACTAATGATTGAGGATGGTGAATCGATTAATATTGCTCAATCCTGGTTCTTGAAGATTTCCAAGAAGCATCAACAAGCAGTGCCATGATCATTAAGAACTATCCAGGATTATCAAGGCGTATTTCGTCAATCTACTGGCATGGTTTTGCCAGTGGTTACAGCAGTCATTATCCTATTAACCATTATAAATTATAATCCAAAATAAAACCACATCAACTTAAGAATGATAAGAACTATTGTACAACCACAGTATCCCCTATGATTCGCCACTCTAATCCCATCTAAAACCACATCTATCAAAAATCTAATCCCGGATAAACCTCCATCATTCGCCATGGGATTCCAACCCTTGGTGCTTCCCCCCGTGTGGTGCAACTCCTTGCGGTTACTACGCCACGCCAGTCCTTCGACATCACGGGCCTGGCGGCGTGTTTGGACACGCTGAGCCAAGGGGAAGCCGCTGAGGCGCGGTGGCCAGGTGGGTAGCCAGCCCTTTAAAGCAGGAGCGAGGACAGGAGCGAGGACAGGAGTGCCCAAATGGCAGGTTTTGATGGTCAAAAGATTCTGAATTGATATTTTTTGGCTTGGTCAATAAACAAGAAGCATCATTAATGAATGACAATGCAACATAACATGAGCGGGTTTGGTTCGTGATGGTGTATCAGCACTACTAAGACTAAATGACTTTGGTTGCATGCCAAGTAGTACTGGTGCATGTTGGTCGCAGGTTGGTTGCTGCTGGTTGTTGGCTACCGCCAAACTTGGATCTTAGCGCCCGTTTATTTTCAGGACTCCACCCGTCCCTTGAGGTTTCGGTGGTGTCGTTTTCAAGGATCTTGGCAATTTCGTGAACACATGAACAAAGCATCAAGAACCTTAGGCGACTTCCAACAGAGTTCACCACTATAACCAGGTGATAAGGTGTATACCATAGTTATTCCTTGAGTTCCTACCCCTAGTTGATAGTTTCTACCTACCCCATAGTTCATGGTAGTTTATAGTGGTATACCATGAAGTGGATGAGTTTCTACCACTACAGCAATGGATAAGGGTCCACGTCGCGGCGCTTCAGGTGCCGGTCTACGACTTCGTCACGTCCCGGCGCGGCACGGCGGTGCGGCACGTGGCGCCGGCGGACGTGGCCACGTGGCGGGTATCGGGAGCGGGTGGATGGGGGGAAGCGATGGAGAGCCAAGGAACGGATGAAGGTGGTGAAGTGGTGGTTGGATGATGGATGAAGTGATCACTGGAGCAGCTAGATGAACCAAGTGGTTGGTGAATGTTGGATCTCTGTAGTCATGAAGTGGTGATCAGCCCTGAAAGCTCGGGACGTGTAGCATGGTGAGGCCTCGCTTCTGAGGTGATTCTGGAGGGAATTCTGGTGCTTCATCTTGCGGAGCCACTTGCCTTGGTGCTGGTCCCGGGTTGTTGTTGTGATCCACCGTGGTTGTCCAAGTCGCTGAAAAGGATCCTAGGTGAGATGTATCCATGGATAGACCATATGTGAATTATGATGATCTCGCAATGCTTGGGTTTCTCAAGCTCGAAATCGGGATGAACACCCATCAATGGCCCTTGGATCAGTGTTGGGTATGAAGTGATTGTAATGGTTATTCCATGACCCGTTACTATGCCACTCTTGGCCGAATGGCCATTGCACAACAACAAAACTATACATTCTATTATTCAACTTTTCCCTTAAACCACTATCAACCATTGCACTAATACTACTATGACTATTCCCTTAAAACTACTATTCTACTCCCACTAGCAACCATTCTATCCATTATTTACATTCCACTCACCACAATTCTATCGCGATGCCACTCTGGGATCGTCATCGTTGAGGAGTCACATGGACTCTTGCAGCATCAAAGTCCGATGGATGACCATTTCCAAGCAATTTTGGCTATTGGTTAAATGGTAACACCCAGTGGTTGATAGTAGGAACCAGTGGTTAGAAGCAAACCACAACAGTGGTTCCAAAGCAATTTGAGAGTGTTGGTGGATAACCAGGATTCGCCATTGTCAAGCTCTATTCTCAACGGCCACAGTTCCAATTAGCTGGCCAGAATTATTGTCAACAATTCTTCGCTATTGTCAATCGTTTAAGGAATCCGCAAGCAAACGCTGATAGGTTTGGGTTATAATCATCCAAAAGTGGCACGGCAATCAACCATCATTGATCGTAAATTAAATCAGAATCTATCATCATCATCATCATCATCATCATCATCATCATCATCATCATCATCATCATCATCATCATCATCATCATCATCATCATCAATCGCTGCAAATTAATTGGGTCACTGCAACTAACTGTCACCAGTCCAAACCACGATCATCCATCGGTACAGGCCACGGCACCCCGGCCACCCCACGCCCCCCGCGGTGCGCTGTCGCCGTGGTGGTCGTTTCCTTAGGACGCTGCAGCGCTGCCACATGAAGATCTTCGTGGACACCGACGACGACGTGCGCCTGGCGCGGCGCATCCGCCGCGACACCGTGGAGCGCACCTTGGAGACGTTGTGGAGCGCTTGGGCTGATTGACCATGGAGGTGGTTTAACCATCAACCAGTAATGAAATGGAATTATTATAGGATGGATGGTCTCATGAGAATAGGATGGGAGGAATTATTCTTGAATGATTGATTATTGTTAATTAAGAATGATCATTATTGACCATTATTAAGCATGTGAGGATGGGATGATGGTGGATGAATGGTTGATGATAGGATGAATGGTGGGTTAGGATGATGAATGGTGGGTAATGTAGGATGATGAAGGTTTAGTATAGATGAATCATGATATGCATGAATGGTTGATGAGACGGATGATGATATGATCCATTTAAAGTGGTTGATGAATGGGTTCAGATGAATAGATGAATGTTAAGAAGCAGATGATAATGATGATGATGAGGAGGATGAGGATGAGGATGAGGATGAGGATGAGGATGAGGATGATGATGATGATGATGATGATGATGATGATGATGATGATGATGATTATGGGGGTGGTGGTGGTGGTGGATCAAAATTACGGCATGGATGCATGGATCAACAGGATGACGAAGCTTCGGAATGATCATCAGGTCGATCATAGTCACGGATAGCTTGGGAGCCATGATAATCATTGTCAGATTTTGCCAGCGAACATCGAGGAGGATGGATGATCATCAGGAATCATGAAGCACCTTAAGAATAGTCGATGTTGGTGGTTGGTGGGTGCCAGCTTGGATGACCAGTTGACGCGATGGTGGCCGGTACAGCATCAATATGTAATCCTTGATCACTCGTGACCAATTTGCACCATATTGGTCACCAGAAGACCAAGATTCAAAAGTGTGTCAATAGTTTGTTGATTCATTTGATGCTTTTATGGTTTGACCGACCGTTGTTTCATGATGGGGTGAACCATCGTGTGGTGCCAACGCTATGCTGGTCATTCTTTCGGAGAAATTCGCCAATCAATCGCCTCCATTATATGATCAACCACCTTCAATGGCCATTTCGGGACTAGAAAAGTCAAGGAAAATAAGTCTAAGTGGTTCAGACTTTAACAACCAACGACCAGCTACTCCAAGGCATTTCAAAACGGTTCCGACGGCTCATCAACAATTTCTTGATCAACAACCAGCAATCAAAAACTTTTTGGAAGTTCACCGACCTTTCTCTGGGTGCTCACGTTCACCAAGCCGGGGTCGGTGTTGCTAAGGCGGTCGTGATGTGGAAGCCGTGATTCGACAATACACTCGCTTCGTCAAACCGTCCTTCGAGAAGTACATCTTGCCCAGCCGAAACAATGCGGATCCTCGGCGACGGTTGGTGCGTGCATGGTGGTGAGGCGCTGGTTTGCGATTCCAAAGGGCAGCTCATCATGGTTCCCAAGGTCCGAAGAATCCCTGAGGTTAGATGGCCACCATGAGGTGTCACCAGGGCCAAATGAGAGCCAAATGATTTCTGATCCCTGAATGATGGGCCATTTTTGACTCTCTGATCACCGTTTGTTCGCCAATAAAACAAGCGTATATTGATCAAGATTCCCACACATCGTTGATTAAACACTATTTGACCAATTAATCAATCATTATTTGCTATTATCAGTGAGCAAGTAACCCCTATGAACTATTATCAACAAGTGAATAGTCAGCCATGATTTATCATTTTTCGCCATCATTGACCAGTACTCTCAACCATTATGAACCAGCCATTAACCATGATCACCGAGTCCTCACCAATACTTAGCCACAAAGATTCCAAAGCAGTAACCATGACTAGCCATAGTCAACCATAGTTTTCACCATTTGTTCATGGCTATGGCCAAGAAACCAACCAATTAACCATGAACTACCGACCAATGGCAATAGCCATTTGTTCACCATTAACCATTTTCTAACCAACCAACTCACCATAGATCCCAACCACTCATCGCTCAACACCTCAGCTCCGGGCACGCTCCCAGGACATCGTTGTCCCGTGGCACGAGAGCAACAGCGTGGCCGTGGACCTCATTACGCAGCACATTCGGTCCAAGTTAGGCCGCGGGAACCACGATGCGATGCGCCGTTCGTTGATGGTGGTGAAGGGTGATGGTTGGTTGATGGTGAAGGGTGGTTAATGCATGTTAGGTGGTGAATTGGGGAAGTAATGTTGGTTGATGATGGTTATATGTGGTTAATGAGTGATGAGAATAGGTGGTTGATGATGCTTAACTAGAGGTGAATGAACCAGATGAGATGCCAAGAATGATGGTAAACCGAACACATGAGTGGTGAACTGATGGTGAATTTTGGGGAAAAAACAGGTAGTTATAAAGGAAGAATGATGATGAACGGTGGTGAAATGATGGTGACCTAGGGTAACCCCCTGGTTCAGCACCAGCGTTGAGCCCCCGGCTTTCTAGGCATGCACGAGTTGTTGCGCATCTTCACCAACCTCTTCGTGATGCCATCCACGATGCAGACACGTGGGATGCACACGAAGATTCGATCACGGGAGACTCCCCGCCAGGACACAGAGCGACCGCACGTGTGGCTTTTGGAGGGTTTCTTGTGGTTGGATGATGTTGGATGGGTTGGATGAAGGATCGAAGCGCTGGGTAGGGGTCAAATGATGAAGGATCTTTAAGTAATTGGTGATTAAATTCTGGTCCAAAGCAGTGTGGTTATATGATAGGTTGATATTTGTTGATCCTAACGGATCTAGCTGTGAATTCTGATCCACAGCGATTCATGATTTGATTATTTTCTAGTTGGTAATTTGTAATTACTCGTCAATGATCGTCGAAGGAACTTCTGGTTCATTATAGGTGGTTACTCGCAATAAACCTTTGCAAGTACTTCTAAGACAACTCTAGGATACAGGACTGGAGCTGAGATCACCAGTTTTACCGTTGCAACATCCTTCACCTGAGCCCAGTGCTGGAGCCATGGTGGCCTCCCCCGGGTTTCACCACGGGGCACCACGGGTGGGGCACCACGGGGCACCACCGGTGGAGCACCGGTGGAGCACCACGAGGAGTTCGTCTTCTACGCGGATCGGCTGATTCGCCTCGTGGTCGAAACGGCTCTGGGGCATCTGCCCTTCGCGGAGACGGAAGTGATCACGCCCGTGGGGGAGCCGTATCAAGGTGTGGCATGTGGATGGTTGGGGTGTGCCGCTTGGGATGGTTGGATGGTTGGATGAGTGGTTGGAGGATTGGTTGGTTGCTGATTGACCTTGGTCTGGTTGGTTGATGTCGATCTTGATGAGTGTTCTTTGATGCTCATGTTGGTTGACGTTGGGTTGGCTGGACGATTGGTGTTGGTGTGAATTACGTGTCATCAACAGGCTGTCGGCATCTCTGGGGTGGTGTTTCCGCCAGAGTTTTAGTATTGGATGACATGGCGTCATAGAAATGGACAGTCGTGGATCAGCAGCATCAAAGCCACCCCGATGGTGAAAGAACCACTGGGGTCCCAGTCATCACCAGTTGATTCGTGCGATGCTTTGCCAAAGATCCAAAGGGGACCCAACTGCAGATCCATGGGACCTAACTGCATCTGTGCTGATCAATCCTTGGTCATGGATCACCCGCAGATCGAAGGGTCCTGCCATGGAAATCTCCACCTGGAGCCTGGTACCCCTGGGGAGCTCCCCATCCAGGCGTCGAATTCAGCCGCAAGATCTGCGGTGTGTCCATCATTCGTTCCGGAGAAGCCATGGAAAATGCCTTGCGCACCTGTTGCAGTGGGGTGCCTGGGCTGAAGCCTGGAGATGGTAACCCCTTTCAATGGTTGGGCTGGGCTCGGCAGGCAGGTCACCCAAATGGTACAAGGCCTGACAAAATTTATGCCTCACAGCACCCACACAACTTGCTTTGCCAAAGGGAGCTGGGTCGATATTGATCAACCTACAGATGGGTAGGAGAGCGTCCCAACAAAGGGGGATGGCTGCTTAGCAATGGGTCGTTGCACCCCCAGCGAACATGCCTATGGGTCATTACCCATGAGCAAAGACCAGCTTGGTCATTTGGAGGGTGAACAGGTGGCGGTACAATGATATTGACTCACAGCCATCTAGCAAGTCGTCCTGGAGATACAACATCCAATGAGACCGTTTCCAACATGTGGTGGTTGATTCAAGATGGGGAGCCCCCAAAATGGTGGGTTTATTGTTGTAAATGGTTGATAAACTGGATACGATCATTTTGCATGACCGTTTCAGAAAGTTAACGTTAGCTTTGCTAGCTTAGTCAAACCGCGATCAATCAACCATGTTGATAATTCATGGTGACGAACACTGTCCGTTTGTTTGTTTGTTTGTTTGTTTGTTTGTTTGTTCGTTCGTTCGTTCGTTCGTTTGTTTGTTTGTTTGTTTGTTTGTTTGTTGATATCCTTAATGGTGGGCGCAATGAAATATGACGCACCGTGGTCCATCCGTGACCCTGTTTCTGGCGGCCAAGGTGAAGATTGGGAAGATCCTAATCGATCAAGTGGGGAAAGAGAGGCGGGACGTGCTAAATGGAAGGTGTTTGGTGTGGTTTCCAAAGATAGCGGCTGAGGCCCTATAGCTTGCGGTGCTCAACATGCTTCGATTTCTCCGCATATTTTTGACAATGAACAACATCCAAAAGAAATGCACGTGTTTCCTACGTATGTCGCTCATTGTCCTGTCATTGCTCGGTTTTGGTTGTAGGGTCTGGATGGACTGCAATGACAATGAGCTATTTGAAGCTGTGCTGATCAAATTATTTGAATTTTGTCGATCAAATTTCGCAGGGCTGGATCACTGCTGTTTTTTTTTACCGCGGTCCTATATCCACCATCCCACACTATCCCACCTACCACCACCCTACCAGCTCCAGCCATCCCTCACCAGTGCCCTTAAGGGGACCCAGCCCTGACCGAGCTCCACCGCTGCGTCAGGTCGTTGCACGTGCTCTACGAGAAGTTGCCCTACGACATCGCGGAGCGCCACGTGCTGCTGATGGATCCCATCCTGGCCAGTGGCAACACCTGCGCGGCCGCCATCGAGGTGGATGCTGCGGGGGGGCCTCATGGCTAAACCGACCAAGTGAACCATGGGAGCAACATGGTGGTTCTCCGGTTATTTCTAGATACCATTGTGCTTCAGTGGTCATTTTTTTGTCAAGTTTTGAAGGGTAATACATATCAAGCTGATTCATTTTGGTCTGGTTGAATGCTATAGCAAGCTACTGACCTCGCTTCTGACCTCAGCCGTATCTGACCTCTGTCCTGACTCAGCCGCAACCAGGTGCTGACCAAGTTGCGGAACGTCAAAGAGGAGAAGATCATTCTCATCACCATCATCGCAGCGGCCAAAGGTGCGACGGCAGCGACAACAGCAGCAGGTGGCTTCCAGCTGAAGGATCACAGAAACCGAAGCTGTGTCCACCAACATCCAACCGCTGGTTGACCTACAAATTTTGCAGCTGGTTTCTGCGTTGATGGTTCTTCTAGGAGATTTCTTCAATGATTGGTGGTTTAATCAAAGATGGTCAACTCAATCTAATTAGTGATGACTAAGAATTACAGCATTGGCCAACTTTAGATTTGAGTCAACCACTACTAGTGAAGGTTACCACTATAGGTTTAGGTCAACTCATCACCATGGGTAAAGTTAGCTTAAGTCAATCTATTCGTAACATGGATTGAAGCCAATATATTAGTGGGTTTGATCCACTCAATCTATTAGTCTATGAGTTCATTACCATAGGTAAAGTTAGGTCAACTCAATCTATTAGTGATGAACTCTCGATCTATTGGTTTATATAGGCAAAGTTGCCAATTTTTGATTTGATGAACTCTCAACGCTGTGACTTCGCGACGTGAGGCATCAACCTGGTGTGCAGCCGCTTCCCGGGCGTGAAGGCACGACAACAGCGGGGTTTTCAGGGGCCGGCCTCGGCTCTTGATGGTTGATTTCCTAAGCTACCAACCTGGAGAATTCAACCATCAAGAATATCTATGTAGTGGTTAACATGTGTATAAATATATATATATATATGTATATATGTACATATATATATATATATGGTGGCTAAGAAAATCGCGTTGATAGTTTTTCAACCTATTGACCTAATATGTTTATCAACCTTTATCAGTTGTTATCAACCATTCACCTCACAAAAAATTCGATCAAAACAATCTCCTTTGTCAAGCTTCCAAGGTTTGATCAACAGATTTGAAGCGAGTTTTCTTAGCTTTGCCCATCAACGTATCAACCTATCAACCATGGCCCATCTCCTTGGGCCTCGTGCGGTGGTGCCACAGGTGATCACCACTGAGATCGATGAGGGCATGGATGAGACCGGCACCGTTTTGCCCGGCATCGGCAACTTTGGGGTACCGTGGACGGAAGCGGCAGCGAAAAGGTGGAGGAACAGCCGATGATGACGTGAGGTTTATGGTTTATGGTGGTTAAATGGCCTAAGAATGGCAATGATAGCTGATGTTTATGGTTGATAGTGGCTGATGATTGGAATAGTGATGGATCAATGATAACAATGGGTAAGAACAATGGGCATAATGATAACGACACAATAGTGGCAATAATAGCTGATAATTGGTATCAACATGACTGACACCTGATTTTTATGGTTAATAATGGCTGATAATGGGAAGAATGATGGGTTAATGATAAGAATGGCTGACAATAATGGTTTAGCATGGAAACAATACATGGTAGCAATAATGGTTCATAGTTGGTATCAATATTGTTGACACCCGCTATTGCCAAGTATGGTTGGCAAAAGATCAAGCTGCTGATAATTGCAACAACAATATTGTTAGCAACATTGATGATACCAGGGCCAACATTACATGTATCAGTTAGGAGTTGCTAACGATCATGATTAAGCAGCATCGAATATTGAAACGGTAATGGTGAACTGCAGATCATATCTGATAACACCTGATACTGGGTAAAAATATGCTGGCAATTATGACTGATACAAACTGTTTATATTGGCAATGACACACACACACACACTTTTTACTCTCTGTTAAACTAACCAGGAAGTGGAAAATCCAACATTTTATAGCGGTTTACATTTAAAACATGGTGATTGTCAGCTGCCAGGTTAGTTTACCACAGGGTATAGCGGCAATGAACAAACTGATAATTGTCCGCAATACTTGGAGCATCAGCAAAAACAGTGAAAGGTGGATAACAACATTGACAATGGTGGCTTAGCCATCAACAATAATCATTTATCAGCAACAGCTATTGACAATAGAGGCTGATAGTGACCTGTTGCCAGCAGATAAAGAACATGGACTCTTTCACCATCTGGATATACTTGGGTCAACATCTTATACCACAAACTTCTAACATCATGGGCCAGCGATGTTTAACCATCACATCTGACCACCACCATCAACCACCATCAACCACCATCAACTACCATCAACTACCATCAACTACCATCAACTACCATCAGCTACCATCAACCACTGTGTACGATAAGCCAACCTAGCTAATTATGTCACTGCAATCAACCATTATTCAGTATGATTGACCCTCATTCGGCATCATTATTCATCATAGATCATCATCAGCCATCATTTAACATGGTTATCCACCATTCACCACCATGAACCACCGTTCTTCCCAACTACCGTCGGTTGTGAAGTTGTGAACCATAATCAGCCACATTTCGCCACCACTAACCCATCACAAACCATTAATCCACCACCAGTGAATCTTCAAATTCAACCATCATTTGGCCTCATTGCGGCACCCCTAACCCCCACCCACCCATCAGCCACCCCATAGCACCCCATAGCACCCCATGGCACCCCATGGCACCCCAGCAGACGGCGCCACGGTGTTGCCGCCGAGGATCGCTACTTTGGCACCTGCTGCGCGGCAGACGAGCCCAGTCGACTCCTCACCGGAAACTTGCTACGTGGCAGCACCAAGGAGGTGACCGGTTGGTAGTTGAGGATGGTGAGGTTCATGGTGGGTCAGTGGTTGACATCGTGATTGAATGATGGTTTAATGAGTTGAATGATGGTTTAATGATGGTTCTATCACGCTTGTATAGGAGCTACATAATGGTTATGTGGTCAATAGTGATGCTTCTGTCATGGTCATATAATGGTTAATTGATTAGGGGTCAACTACATTAGGTACATAGTTACATAATGTTGAACCAGCATAACCATTGTATAACCATTATAATACCATTACATATCCATTTTGTTTGGGGTCAACGGGTGGTGGTTGACTAAAAGCGTTCGATGAGTGGTTGATGATTGTAGTGCTCAACACTGGAGCGCTTTCAACACCAATGTGCATTGCGACACGGTTGGACGTATGAAGATGGGTTAAAATTATTAACACCCCAATCAATAGCCACTTATAATGGAAATCTAGGATCAACCAATGGTTTTTGGGCTCCCCAATTTTGTTCCACAACCACTTGCGGCTAATGATTGTTGATCAAGATGATAGTTTCATGGACAGGGGGACGGTGGGGAGGGGCTACGATATCATAGCCATGATAAGTCGACCGTGGACGTCATTGAATTAGTTGTTCATATCATAGGATTATGTTGCAAAATGAGCGGGGTAGGAACGTTGGTGCAAGCCTAGATTCAATATGATTCAATCATACAGCAGCAGAGGATTTCGATTTCATATCAACCAAATTTGGGTTTCTCACAATATGGGACCCCCTAAAAATGGTGGGTTTATTGCTATACATTAGTATTATTGGATGGTTGGGGGCTACCCCTGTTATGAACCAAATCAATCATGATGGCCTGTCGGAGACACCAACTGAGTTTTTCAGGTCCTCAGTGAACAGTGAGAGGGCATCTGATTCAAGTGCCAGCAATGGCAATGCGCAGTAGAGCTTAATTCAATCCCCGAGACATGGATGCAATCGGTCAGATTCTCTGGATTCTATGCGACCTTGGTCATCGGATTGTTTTGCTTTCACGATCAAATGCATCCATATCTCATTCCATTTTTGAGTGTTGCCCTCCATAAAGGTGTCCGCCAAGTTCCGCCACACTTGCGTTTCTGCTGCCAATCATGTGGCTGTGGGTCAGTTCACCCTTAGTCCCCCTGGTTCTCCTATCATTAACCAGGCTGTTCTCCCACCATTAGTGTTGCTTGTTATCCCCCATGAAATTGGTTGGTTAAAGCCTTGACCCAGCTTGCCATGTTACCACGGAAGTGCCATAGATGTCTTGCAGCTCGGCATCGAAAACACATCGGTCCGTGCGGCCACGGGAGGGAACACTTGCTGCGAACCTGCATCAGTTGCAGCGCTGTGCTGCCAATGAGAAAGCTGAGAAGACGAGACAGTTACGGCAGCAACCGAAGTGTTGAGATTCCAATGACCATGGTTGAATGGTGGTTGAATGATGGCTGAATGATGGTTAAATAGTGGTTAAATGATGGCTACATGATGGTGATTAATTAATAATGATGGCTAGTAGCAAATATTATAGTTTGAAGGATGACCGTAGTGTCAGATCCATATTAATAACCACTCATACGCGGGAAAAATCACCAGCTGTGTCATGTAAACTGGGAGAGGTTGATTGGTATGGATCTACCATTAATTGTGGTCAATAATGGCTAATTATGGTCAATAATGACAATTGAACTATGAATCAAATCATAATTAAACGGTATCTGCCAATTGAATTATAGTTCAATTGCAGTTACATCATAGTCAATTGTGGTTAATAACGGCTAATGGATGATTTAAGATATGACTAGACAGTATCAACCATAATGAACTGTATCAATCATGGTCAGCCATGATTTACCAATCAAGCACGCACACACACACACACATTCGGAGTTTACATCCCGTAGCTCCGAGACGCGGACGTTTCGTGAGTCCTTGAAAATGATGATCCCTGGGAGGGTCAAGCTGTCAATTTCCAGGATCTTGGGAGAACTGCAAGAACAACAGCAACAACAACAACAGCAGTAACAGTAGCGCAACAACAGCAGTAGCAGCAGCAACAACATCAACAACAACAGCAACAACAACAAGCATCAGCAGTTGATCAATGCTGGTCGAGGGTCGAACAACTAGAGTGGCCAATCACAGCGTAGCAATGGCACTGAGAATGAGCAACAACAACTTTGATCTTTACTATCGACAACAACCAGCAATTATAGCAGTCGCCAACAATTTGATGTTACAGTTCAAGATTTCGCCTTGTTACCCATTGCCATAAAAATCCAAAAGACAGCGGTAACAATCGACTAGGACTACTTGGAGTTCAATGTTTGGTTCAAATTCATATTAATTGCGGGTATCGGGACATGGATGATGCTGACACGGTTCAACGGTAATGTTGATTCTCTTCATCAATCAATCACACGAGTGCTAGTAAAAGTCCATTGCTCAATGTAGTTTGCGCGCATGGAATACTGGTACAGTAATCAATTAAGCGCGCTAGTAGTGTAAAAAGGTGTTCACAGACGCCGTTGGCACCAATACTGGTCTAAAGCTGCCATATATTCCCCAGGAAGATTTCATTCACCGATGAAGCAATTGGATAATGATGCCCACGCTTGAAGGTTGACGAGTTCACGATAAATGAACATTGTTGACCAATGTCACAACCAGTGTCACTACCCATTCTTATTCCATTGTCGCAACCCATGTGGCTATGTAGCCATTCATTGATGCTCAGTCATGCATATTGATTGATCACAGCAGCCAACCACACATATCTATAATTCATAATCATATCCATTAATAACACTTCATAATCATTATCTATCATCATATTTGTTATGATTTGTTCATCATTCATAGCCATTGTTGATCGTTGTCAACCATTCTCAACCACGGCTCATTCATTCGAGCGAAACCAAAAATGGACGCTTGGAGCTGCCGGATGACTCGCTACTGCAAGCGGTACGGCCGTTACTGTACACTGCTGGTGGTTGTCCACGAGGTGGGTACCATAAGCCCTAGCTGGGCCGACAAACTGGCCATAGGGTTCTTTAAGATCGGTTGGGGATAGAAATTCCACGCAGCGAAAAGATAGGCAATACAACGGTTGAGAAAGGTTGACTATGTCATCAAGTTAGGTTAAATCAAGCCCCATGATGTTCATCATTGATGGTTGATCATGTCGATGGCAGTGATGATCTGGGAAACTGTCAATGAGTTGGGGGTATCGTTCGTGGGCAATCACGCATACATTGCCGAAAAGGCAGCATCAATCAGTTGTTGAAATGGCAACATGGCATAGCGACTGGACGCTCGGCATCCATTTGGAATCCAATCAATTTCCCATCAATTTCCCTTTTTTGTGCCGTTGAAGTCTTTGTGAAGTATGGCTACCACATTTGACCAACACTAGCCATGTATGTAAACTGTTTCGATGCCAGCTGCTGGTCGTTGCCTTATGAGACTTGGACGTTTTGCTATGCAAGGTTCACCACGACACACCGAGTCAGCGTTTGGTGGTCGGTGGTGGTTGGGGTGGCGGCGGTGAATACCGCATTTCCGGGCTGTGAAAACGGGTCCAGCCACTACGCGAATGTGAAAAGCAAGGGGTCAGCTGGTGCAGCGGCTGAATTTTGGAGAAACTCTTCGAACGATCCATTTTCATATCCAAAGAATTCCAAAGATGTGTCGGTCGTGTGTGTGTTTTTGTTAGCTGATCATGTTAATTCGAGCTCTGTCTGTTGATAAGTGTTAATTAATCCCAATAGATCCCAATGATTTTCAACTGACAAAGATCCATATATAATTAATAGATCCCAAAGAACTGATACAATTTTCAAGTTGATCTCAGTTCTTTGCAACTCGGCGATCCCACTGCTCCCCGGTATGTTCAGCCAAGCTGCTTGACAAATTTGGACACCAAGTTCCCCAGCTTGATTGATTGTTCAAGGTGGATGTAGCATGTGGCTCCTGTGGCTTTCAGTTGACATGTCCTTCTTGAAGATGATCAGTGGTGGTTCTTGATTGTTTTTCCATAGGGCGGATAAAGAATTGGCAATGGTTGGTGGTGATCTTGAATCATGGCCCATCATCCATGGCCAATGGCAGTTAATAATGGTTGACGATGGTCCGTTGCCGCGTTTCTTTGGTGCCACAGCGACAGCTTGACAGTGTCATGACGGCAACAGCGAGGATGCTCATCCAGTGCGCGATAGTTGGACGGCAGAAGGTTGAAGTTTCATATCTGATATTCCTAACACGATAGCAACACGTGAATCCTCCGAAACAGATCATAGCACGATATAACAAGCATATTGCTATCTGTTCAAGATTCCATAATCACCTCTTGTGTTCACATCCCACGCATGAAGATAATCCTTTTGGTCTGGACGTATGTAGCCATGAAATGTAACCAGATTATAGCCACCAAATGGCACTAAATGTGGCAAACGTAGCCATCAAGTGTAGCAGATTTTCATGAATGCTAGCCACCAAATGGGTGTTTCTCAAAATAGGGGACCCCCAAAAAATGGTGGGTTTATTGCTATACATTAGTATTATTGCTATACAATGGGGCCCCCCATGTGTCATCCATTCTCAACCATTGATAGTGGTAAAGCAGTCATTTCTCCAAGGATCTGAGCAACCACCAGCCACTCAATGGGGCAGTGGGTCGGTTCACCCGGCTAGTCCCCCTGGTTCCCCACCCTTAACCAGGCTTTTCCCTGTAAAATGGTTGGTTATTATCCCCCATTAGTTGGTTGGTTAAAGCCTTGACCCATAGCCATTTGCATAATCTGCACCCCATCCCACTTCCTGTGGCTCACCGTTCGCCATGGCCCCACGCTCGCGTAGCCCGCGGCGGGAGGTGGTGGACTTGGCGAGAAGGAATGATTGGTTGTCAATGGCCAACCCTAGGAGCATAGGGGTGTACCCATAGGGGTTTATGTCCATCGGTGAATTGATTGGTATATCATATGGGTATACCGCTCTAGAATCATCGGTGAATTGGTTGGTTTACTATGATTCATGGGGTTATTTGCTTGGTGGGTTGATGATCAATGATGACTAGTTGTGTTTATCACTGTTGATGATGAACTATAAAGTATGGTTATCAATGGCGAAAACTAAAACTATAGGTTTTTGTCACCAACGATTTGGTTATCAATG
This sequence comes from Symbiodinium kawagutii, assembly GCA_009767595.1. Classification (NCBI taxonomy): domain Eukaryota; class Dinophyceae; order Suessiales; family Symbiodiniaceae; genus Symbiodinium; species Symbiodinium kawagutii. The sequence goes on from VSDK01024472.1 coordinate 99,477, forward strand.
GTTGGTTATCTACAGTATATGAACTACGATCAATTATAGCTGCAACTATGATAAACAATCAGTTGGATATGGTTGTTTCAATTTGTTCATTGGTTATCAACAGCACACACTAAAACTGCATTATAGATGGAACCATTCTCAAACGGCTGATCACACTCATTATAGCCATGACTGATTAATCTGTTTTGAATGTGTATTACTCACCAGCAATACGAATAACTCAATTAAGTCTATGACTAGTGGTGATAAGAGTGGGGGTATCAAGTAATGGTTGGCATGACGGCATGATGATCAACAAGGGCCGATGGGTGTATATGACCAATAATAAGAGCCGGGGCACAGCCACACACGACCCAGAGAAGGGAGCACAGATATACCATGATACAACCAAGTACTTTAAAGCATTGGTAGTTAAGAAGCAATGACATACACAACTAAGAAGGGTGGAGTCGATAACCATTTAACTTGATTACAAATGCAACCAATGGAAGAATAATTTGCAACCAAAAATATATCGAGATATGAGCAACAATAGTAAGGGTAGCTTCATGTTATAAGACTAAGCAACCAACAATACCAGAGGAACAAATCAGTGATGGAGAATAATGTTGCCACGAGCATGTCGGAATAAGCTGTTATAGCAATGTTGGTGCAAGTGTATTGGTAATGATACGGTCCATCTGAGACGGTATAAGCATGTTGGGACAAGCATGGTGCTAATGACAACGTTGGTGTAGGCACTCGAATTTCTTTATGAACCATAGGTCTCTTTGGTGGGGGGGACAAAAATCATTGGTGGTTCTCCAGCTTGAGAAACACCCACAATTACTTCACTGCAACACAAACCAACTATTGAAAAAATGGTTGAAAGTTCAGAGCTGGTGGACTGGTTGCCTCGTAACATATCAACTCTCGCAATTTGTTGGTGAATGTGGCCCAGTGTGAAATCGCTACTGTGGCAAATGACCCTGATGTTTGGTTTCGGAAACTGCCACTTATGGTAAGGTTGGACAGGCAGTTATCTAGTAGAGATCAGCTATTGTTTGTCACCCTGGCCATTTTCACAGAAACTTATCATTTATCAGATGATTGCCCTTGCCATTTCCATAGCAATTCGGTTGACTTTTGCACCATCATGGGCCATTTGTTCTGAAGGAATGTCAACTGGTATGAACCGTCACCAGCTTCTCAACTGTCCACCATTGACTATCATCGTCATCATCATCGTCGTCGTCGTCGTCGTCGTCATCATCATGATCATCATCATCGTCATCGTCATCGTCATCGTCATCGTCATCGTCATCGTCATCATCATCATCATCATCATCATCAGCAGCAGCAGCAGCATCATCATCATCATGGTTCACTACCAGTTCATCACTATTACTAGTGTAATTGTAATATAATTATCCACAAGGAACAAACCACTAGAAACCACCAGTAACCATCAATAACGACAATATTAATATTGGTTAACCAACTAGTACTATGGTCATGGTTAATGGTTAGTCGGTTAATAGGTTAGTTGGTTCACACTAATATGGGTTCATAGTACTTTCAGTAGGGGTTCATAAGCATTAATCCTGATATTGCCAAAGCATCTACTAGTATCTATCATAGTGGCCCCTACTATTTATCAATCATTGATATTAGCCCCTACTAGTACCTATTATAGTTGGTTAATGGTTAGTTGCTTATGAATATCAGGATATAATACTAACCCATTAGCCAACTAAACGCGGCCAGGGCGGTGGCTTCTTGGCCTCCGCAGCGGCGGCGTGGTCGGCGGCCAGCAAGGCTTTGAAGTCGTCACTGGGTGGTCCGCTGCGACCGCGAGGGCCAGTGGTGAGGGATGGCCAACTGGGTCAAGCAGTTAACCAACCATACACAATAGACAATAGTTATGGTCGGTTAGCGATAGACCAAGAATAGACATTAGTTGGTTCCCAACAAGGCTTATTGATTTAACTAACCCTTACCAATTATGGGGATAATGACCAACTAATAAGGGAAAACAATGGTTAATGGTGGGGGAACCAGGGGGACCAAGGGTTTTTGACCCACAGCCAGATGGGTGGTGGTTGTGGGTAAATCTTGGTGAGTTGATGTTTAGTTGAAGGTGAGGTGATGGTTAGTTGTGATTATTGATGGGATAACAAGGGTAAGTCACCCAAGAATCACCCTTGGTGAGCTCATTATCACAAGGGTAAGCGAGGATGGGATAATCATCTTGGTGAGTTGATATCAAAATCCTGGTGATTTAGTGGGTATGACCAAGGGTAAGTGATAAAGTGAGTTATACCCACTAGGGTAAGAGGTATGGTGATCTATGACTTATGTGATTATTACTCAGGGGTAAGTGATTCAGTGAGTTTATGCGCTTAGATGTAATTATTTATGAAGACGCTCATCATTGATCATAGTATGCATTGATGGTGAAAAAATAGAGTGCCACTATAGTCATTGAGTGTTTTGGTGAATAGTGTCGGGTGGTGCTGGACCATAATGGCTTGGATGATAGTTGAAAGTGATGGTAAGTGAAGGGTTGGTATAATGGGTGTGAGCAATGGCTAATCAGCTGGTATGCGGTTGAAGCTGATGAATTGTGGTTGATGATCGTAGCTAATTGTGGTTACTGATTGTAGTTAGCTAATTTAATTTGCTTAGCTTGCTTACTGATGATTGTAGTTACTAATTGTGGTTAAGCTGATTTTATAATTGTCACGGATTAATGGTGCTAATCATAGCCAATCAGCTGGTTTAATAATCGTTTATGATGCTTCATTGGTGGAAAAGCTGGTTAATCGTGGTCATTGATGTCGTCCATTTTACAGGGGTGAAACATCACCAGACGATTGAAAACATTCGGTGGATTCATGGTGACTTGATGATGCGCACGATGCGGGTGATGGTTAGGAATAGATGATGATAGATATGGCATGAAATGGCTATACTTAACAATGGTTAGTTGTGGTTAATCATTGATAGTGACCACTAATAGTTGGGGATATAATACCACCTATATATGGCTATGGGTCAACATTCACCATCAATGCTGGAGGATAACCAACAAAAATCATAGGGAATACAGTGGTTAGTAATGGTACACCCGGCTTACAGGGTTGTAACCCACTGCTGAACAACCGTACATCGTCCCTGCGAAACATGAATCCTAAGATTGTTCAATAAACACTATATACTAGATAATCACCATGAACCATGATGAATAGTCACTATGAAGAATGGTCACAATCAATCCCTGGTGATCATATCACCGCCTAGTAATCCCTGGAAACCTGTGGTTTACCATGCTTGATCCTTAGTCTTTGCGTAAGACAACAAAAAAGATTCATCCTAGTTAGAGGTTTTCATGCGTATCATTAAGATTGACAAGGTTATTCACCAATATGGCTATCAACCAATAGGTATCATTAACATTAATGGCTATTAACCACTATTGATGCTATCAACCAATATTGATGGCTATTAGTACGGCCATTAACCAATAGTCAAAATAGTAATATGGCTATCAGTATGGCTATCAATATCAATCAACCAAGATTGATGGCTATTAAGCAATAGAAACATCAATATTGGTTGATAACATCATTACCAGCATGGCTATTCACCAATTAAAGGATGTTTAGCCTATATTTTATTAGCCAATATATACCAATAGTCAAAACTCTGGCGAAACATCCTGAGATTCGCTGCTTCACCAAGGACCGTGGCCGCCGTGGTGCCCGACACCGACGCAGGGCCAGCGCGGGAGCCAGTGGCTGCGGAGAGCGTTGCAGCGGAGGAGGCTGAGACGAAGGCGTGGGGGTGGCGAAGGATCGGTAGGGGCACTGGCATGGCAGGGATCACTCGAAGAAACTTTCAGAAAAGGTGGAACACGAAACTGTTAGTAGGGCCATCCACTTTTTTGGACCACTGATCATCCCAAAGTGACAGCAGTGTTTGTGCGCGAGCGCTTTGTTCAGGTTTCCGTTGTGCGGTTGGGATGCCCACAGCAAGGGTGCTCCTGACCAAGGGATTCAGAGCCTAAAGAGATGGTTTGGAGAATAGGGCCCTTACCTTCTACCAGGACTGACAGCATGATCTCACCTAGAGGACATCAAACAATATACCTTCTGTTGATCTTGATGTTGGGCAACCATTTGAATCAGTACAACAATGCTGACTGATGATCAAGAGGACTCCTGCCACCCTATCTTGCGTTTGAAACCATTTGTTGCGCGGACTTGTGCCCCATCATATTCACATACATACATACATACATACATACTGTGATTGTTCCACAATTGTTCACTGTCACCAGCATCCGGGTTCTCAAGGATCACCTCTTCACTCGCCAGCCACTTTCGGCTGAGGCCAGCCATAGGGTGTAGGTGGGTGGGCAGTGGCTTGCTGCCATCGGTTTGGCGTGGACGCCATTTGAGGATTCCTTAGGCTGTGGTCAGCCTTGAGTCACGAAGCTGTGTTCCGTTGGAGGAAAAGCTGCCGCTCGTGTGCGACTGCAGGGAAGGGGCCCGTTGCCAGTGTTGATTCCATTCACACTGGTAGCGGAGCTACCTAAACCAGGGGGAATTCACTTTGTCGTCTTGCGAGCCCAATGCCCACAGCTGCTGTCACAGAGGGAACATCTGCATCGCAGCCGATTTCAAACCAATTGGCATCCCTTGTTCCAACTTTCGATCCATCGAAGGACGAATTGGAGCAATATACCCAGAAAGTCGAACTGCTAACTGAAGTTTGGCCATCCAATCGCCTCAATGAGTTGATCACCCGTTTAATCCTTGGAGCATCGGGATCGGCATTTGCTAAGCTTCAACTGAAGAAGGCATCGCTTTTGACTGGTGACGTCAAAGGCGTGCAGGAACTGGTGAAGGTCCTTGGAGGTCATTGGGGCAAGGTCAGCCTCGAAAAGAGGTACGAATGCGCAGAACGCGCCCTGTTCCGCCTCCAGCAAAAGGCGGACGAAACCAATGATTCCTTCCTCGCCAGAGCTGACATAGCTTGGACTGAGCTTTTGAGCAAAGGCACCACCTTGGAGGAGTTGCAGGCATACATCACGTTGCGTGGTTCTCTCCTGTCAACGGAGGACAAAAAGCGTGTTGTTCTGGAGTCTGAAGCCTCCTCGGAGGGATCGTTGACTGTCGATGCCGTTAGCAAGTCCATCCGCCTACTCGGTGCTGGATTTTTCCATGACATGACAGGTTTGAAGCGAGGAAAAGGGAAAACATACGACCATGCCACTGCAATGGCAGCGGAAACAGAAGAAGAAGGCGACCCCTCACTTGCCGCTGATGGTGAGGAGTGGACCGAAGATGATGCCATAGCCCAGTTAGCAGAAGATGGTGACGAGGATGCAATCTTCGTTACGGACTATGAAGCAGCGATTCAGGATTCTCTGCAAGAAGATCAAGACCTTTCAGCAGCTTTGAATGCCTACACAGAGGCAAGAATGAGACTCAGTTCCAAATTTCGCAATCGTGGTTTCTGGCCAGTGACAGGTTCCGGAAATAAAGGTAAGGGAAAAGGCAAGAGCAAAGGCAAATTTGGTCAGTTCAAGGGCTCTCGCAAGAGCCTACAACAGCGTATCATGGAAAGCAACTGCAGGTATTGCAAACAACGCGGTCACTGGAAAGCAGAGTGCCCGCAACGTGCAAAAGACCTTGCAACTGGTTCCACAAGCAGTGCAACCATGAGCACTGCGGCAGCTGTGATTTCCGAACAAGCCGATGCCGACTATGATTTCCTGCCACTGGAATTTGTCCAACTGCCAGAGCTTGCGGAAGAAGGGATTGATGACACTCGCAAGCACATAATTCATGCATGTTTGACCAGCTGTTCAGTGAGCATCCGGGATAGGCTTAGGATTCGTGTTAGGGATAATCCTGGGGGTATTATAGGAGGGAGTAATCCAAACATGCAACCTGGGACCACCGTGCAGCCGTCATCGCTCAGGACTGAGAGACATCATGTTCTGAGGCCGGTCGTGCAACCAGCCACGACACCCGAGAGCCGCTATGACAGCGACTCAATTTTGTTGACAACACATGGATCGATGGGAATCCTAGATACCGGGCCAACCAAATCTGTGGTAGGTAGTGATCAGGTCAGTGAAATCATTGCCAGCCTCGATCCATCCGTGCGACAGCGACTGAAGAGATGCCGCAGTCAGGTGACATTTCGCTTTGGTAACCAGGGAACCCTAGAGAGCGAACATGCTTTGGTGCTACCCATTGGTAATCTAGGACTCAAGATCTCCATCGTGCCAGGATCAACACCGCTACTACTTTCCAACACACTTCTACGTACACTCCATGCCCAAGTTGACACACACAATCACATCCTGAAGTGTCCCATCATTCAGAAAGACATCCCACTACATCCAAGCAAGAGAGGGCTTTTCCTGGTAGACCTCAATGACCTTGCCAGCGTGACAAACACTCTGGCAACCAGCACAGAGACTTTCGCCGTGGCTGATGGACTGCCACCACCAGTGTCCGATCGCCCCGGAAAGAAAGCCGTTGAGCAATCTCACATGCGAAGTAGGAAGGAAGAGATGGGTGTTAGTAGATATGAGGGTTGTCCCAATATCGATACACAAGATACCACTTTTCCCGAATCAGAATCGAGTGCATCCACACTACATCATACACCTGCCACAGACCACATCCGTGACACACTTACAGAAGAGCAATCACAAGCCAATCATCCACATGACATGATCCATTCGAATCAAGATCATTCAACACAGTGCGCTCTTTCGAAGAATCAAGCTGCGACCTCTGAGCAATCTGTGCTCAAGAACATCGACCAGGCCATTCACCCCGAGACTTCTCATGAGCGAAGCCAACGACCTGATTCGCCGCATGGAGCGCCTGCAGTTGGGCGACGGCGATTCAGTTGGGCTGGACCAGTTCAAGAAGATGTCGCTCATCGACATGGGCAACCAAGTCGTCAAGTTCGGCAACACTCATGTTGGCCGAACCTTCGCCGACATGTGGACCAACGAGAAGGGATGGGTGAAGATGATGATCCAACGATACTCCCAGTCCAGCAAGGTGGAGCATCAGAAGGTGATCTACTATGCCCAACTCCGCATCGAACGCATGGAACTGGAACAGGGCCTCACCTCCGAGGTAGATGGGAACCAATCCTATGCCGAGACCGAGGGATTCCGTGTGGTGAACACCCCAACAGGCTACATGGCCCCCAAAGCCAAGGCCAAGCCAGCCGCTCGATCCTCAAGGTCGGCAGAGACCCATCCTGTCCCAGACGAAGTGGATCTCCTGAGCCAGTACGAGGACCCAGATCACATCGTCGAGAACCTGGAACGCTTGGACCGTCAAGAAGAGGTGACAGCACTCCAAGACCGAATGCTCCACATGGAGAATGCCATGACGGAGATCATCCAGCACATCCGAAACCAGCAGTGAGGGAAGAATCCATAGCGAAGGACCAAGTGGTTCGAGGATTGCAACTGGCAGGAGACATCAGTCAGGAAGCTGATGCTGAGATCAACTTAACGACCACTCAACATCACATACAATGTAAGTTCGATACTCTGGTACAACAGATTCAAGATGAATTCGATAGGATCAAAGCACATCATTCAACAACCAACTCCACAATGCAGCATGTGTGCGAAGTTTTCTGCCATCATTCCAGCGAACTCACCAAGCAGGTCCAGAAGCTGGGTTTTCGGGGTTCACGTTTTGGGTACCATGAGGGAGATCTCTCCACCACTGAAGGAAGAGAAAGATTGTTTCAACATCTCTTACAGCATCCTCCCAACCATATATGGTACGCGCCAACATGTGGCCCATGGAGTAGTTGGAGCAACCTCAATCAAAACAAGTCCATTGAACAATTTGATGCCATCCATCAACAGAGATTAGAACACCTGTATCAGCTTGCATTGGGTATCGTACTTCTCCGCCATCAACTAGAGCGAAAGCGGGATCTTCACTGGGAACAGCCCCGCCGATCACTTATGTTCAACACGCCCTTGTTGAGGGAACTCTATGTTGCCACCGAAGTAGCTCACTTCGACATGTGTCGGCTAGGACAGTTGACGGACCCCGAAACCGGTAAGCTGTATAAGAAAGGGATGGCCATTCAGACCACTGCACCGGAAGTGCAGACACAAATGCATGGCCGAATGTGTAACCGGGATCATGAGCACCAGCCACTGGAGGGACACATCCAGGTAGACGGGAGGACCATGAATAGGACCGAATACTCTGAGAGATATCCCCGTAAACTTGCAAGATATCTGGCTAAGATACTCACCCAAGGTTGGCACATGCGATATCGAGTGGCCGAATGTGATGTAGCCACACATGCACAAGAAAGTCCCACACCAGTGCCTCGCATGGCAAAGCAGGCTCGCCGACTCACAGGAGCCAAGCTTAGCCACGCTCTCCCTGCAAGACTGCTGGATCCGGATCAGCTGCCACCGAAGCGACAGCGAATCCATGGGAAAAGCACGGTTGAGGAAACGCCTACACAAGGCTCACTGTGTCATCGTGTTGTTCACCAGTTGCTCACCACCATACCCAGAGCAGGCAAGCATGTCATCACTCAAGCCCAGATCATTCGTGACCTTCAAGAGATCTTCCATGATAAAGTGATCAAAGGAGTCGTAGCATGCAAGGGCACTGAACGAACCATGGGTCCCCCAGGTAACCTCCTCCCTGAAGAAGCACCTTATCGAAGATCCATTGCAGTTCTCAGAAATAATCATGAGATCAGAGTTGAAGAGCATTGGGAACATTGGCAATATCTATCGAAGAGACAGCTTGTGAGAAAGTTTCATCCGTGCTACCTTCATATCACAGTCTTTGCATGCAATCCATCCATCGATCCTCCAACGGTGGCATTGCCACCATCAGTTCCAGCCACGACTGAGCAAAGCCCAGCCGGTCCGAGCGAAATCAGTGACACACAATCCCCGGTTCTGGAAGAACCATCCGCACAGAGAGTCACTGTCCAGTCAATCGGACCCGACGAACAGGTCCAACCGACACCACAGGGAACCGCATCACAGATCGACACTGAGAACCAGAATCATGGTCCCCGGTTTATGTCCTTGTCCAAGAGTGACCGAGCCACTCTGATCAAGATGCATAAGAACTTGGGTCATCCATCTCCCCAGTTGATGAGTCAAGTGTTGAGGCAAAAGTCATACCCCAGCACTTGGTCACAAGGTGTGTTGGATCTGAAGTGTTCGATTTGCCAGAGCCAGCAACAGCCACGTCTGCAGCGACCGGCCACGCTCAAACATGAGTTGGACTTTGGAGACAAGGTATCCATCGATGGAATCACATGGACAAATCAATCAGGCCAGACCTTTCATTTCTTCCATTATCTTGACCATGGAACCAATTATCACACCGCCATGATAGCCCCCAACAGAGCCGAAGATGCCCGTGGCAAATTCGTACTAGGTTGGTTGAACTGGGCTGGTATCCCCAATGAGCTTATGGTTGATTCCGCATCGGAGTTCATCTCCGAATCCTTCAAGGATTATTTGCAGAACCTCAATGTGAAAGGCACCGCCGTTCCACCGCTAGCTCACTGGCAAATGGGGAAATGTGAACGACATGGGAAGATACTTCAAGAAATGTTACAGAAATATGACCTTGAACATCCTATCACTACGTACCATGAACTACAAGAAGCCCTAGCCCACTGCACCCAAGCCAAGAATGCCTGTAGCCTTCGGTTAGGATATTCCCCAGATACCTTGGTTTTTGGTAAAGGTTTGCGAGTCCCTGGTTCCATCACCGGAGATGATGAAACCCCTGCACACCTTCAAGCCATGAACTCGTCAGGTGCAGGTGTAGCCTTTCGACAGATGCTAGCGCAGCGAGAGACAGCTCGAAGAGCATTCTACCTTGCTGACAACAGCATGGCCATCCGGCGTGCACTGTTGCGGCGAGATCGCCCTCACCGCGGACAGTATCTAGCAGGGGAGTGGGTAATGTACTGGCGTGATAGTCATCCCAATGGAGTATGGAAAGGTCCAGCCAAGGTCATAGTTCAAGAAGATCAAAGGTCTGTGTTTTGTGTCCATCAAGGTTCACTGGTGAGAGCTGCTCCAGAGCACATCCGCCCAGTTAGCGCTGTGGAATCCACCTGGATTCCGATCGCCGACCAACAGATCGACATGAACAGCTCAGATGAGATCCATCGCATACCACCTACAACAGTAAGCCCTACTGTTCACCTCCCAGAGAATCATGAAGCACCAAGTAATCCTCCAATACCTCTTCAAGAACCATCCAATCCAGAGAACATCCCAGAGCAGAACAGTCAAGCACCCCCCAGTGTAACATCCCATGAACAGCCGGATAATGAACCAGAAACTAGCATAGGATCACCGCCCGAAGATGGAATAGATGTACCAGTTCCTGAAGCCGCAGAAGATGAGCTGGTCTGTGACCATCTGCTGTGCGTCGACGACGATGTCCCTGAGGACATGTCTCATTCCGGTTCAGAGCAAGGTGCCACTTGGAAAGCCGAATTCATCATCGATGTTGATCAAGCCAACTTGATCGAACAACAACCAGAATCATTGGCCTTCTTAGCCTCGGTCACCAAGAAGAACCGGAGCGAAGTGAGACTGTGCTCACTCACGCCAGCCGAGCGGGAAGAATTTGAGGTAGCCAAATCCAAAGAAATCAACAACTGGATGACTACAGGTACTGTGAGTAAGATACTTCAAGATAAACTCAGTCCAGAGCAGATCTTGAAATGTAGATGGATATACACCTGGAAGCCTATCACAGATCCTGTAGAACAAAAGGCCTGCGGCAAGAGCCGCAAGGCAAAAGCCCGGTTAGTTGTCTTAGGATACATGGATCCAAACCTTGAAAATCTACCCCGTGATTCACCGACCTTAAGCAAAAGCGCTAGAATGATGATCCTTCAACTGATATCCTCAATGGGATGGCGATTAATGTCATTTGACATAAAATCTGCCTTTCTCCAGGGTCGACACCAAGATGGCCGACAGATAGGTTTGCACCCAGTACCAGAACTCGCCAAGGCCATGAAGCTTGGAGCGAATGAAGTGGGGTTGCTAGAAAAGTCCGCATACGGTTTGGTGGATGCGCCATTTTTATGGCACAAAGAACTTGACCGGACGTTGCGTTCACTCAACTTTCAACCCTCCCCATTTTGCCCGTGCACCTATGTCCTTTATAAACCCGGGGAAAGCCTGCCATCAGGCGTCTTGGGCGTCCATGTGGACGATGGGCTCTGCGGGGGTGGGGAATACTTTATGCAACAACTCCAAGCCCTGGAGCGAAAATATGCCTTCGGAAGCAAAGAGCAACAATCCTTCACGTTTACTGGCATCAATATGACCCAACATCCCAACAATAGTATCACCTTATCCCAGGCCAAGTACATTTCCAAGATCGAACCTCTTCACATACCCGCACACCGTAAATCCAATCTATCCCAACCAGTCACCGAGGATGAACGTCAAGCCCTGAGAGGCATCATAGGATCACTGCAATACGCTGCTACCAATACACGCCCTGACCTGTCCAGCCGATTAAGTCACCTTCAAAGCAAAATCAACAGCGCGACCGTAGAGACTCTGACACATGCCAACAAAACTCTCCATGAAGCCAAAAGGTATCAAGATACTTCCATCACCATCCAACCAATACCAGTTGAACACCTTCGGTTTTTGGCCTTCTCTGATGCATCCTTTGCATCCAATAAGGTTCCGGATTCACACAGTGGTACAATGATCTTTGCAACGCATGCTGACATAGCCAAGAATCAACTATGCGATGTTAGTCCACTGGTCTGGGGTTGTAAGAAGATCCAAAAGGTTGTGATTAGTACATTGGCTGCTGAGACGATGTCCTTGAATTCAGCATTGGATCAACTCTCCTGGATCAGGATGTTTTGGGCTTGGCTCCTCAAACCAGATCACTCCTGGCGTCAACCAAAGACCTTGTTAGCCACGTTGCCGGAAACCTTTGCAGCTGCCACCTCCCGAGTTCCCGATGATGTGGCAGTAACAGACTGCAAAAGTTTGTTTGACCTTGTGACCCGACATGCACCCCCAAACTGCCTTGAATTTAGAACTCAACTTCAAGCCAGATCAATTCGGGATTTGTTGGCCGAGGGCACAGCACTTCGGTGGGTACATTCCGGAGCACAAGTAGCAGACGCCCTCACAAAAATCATGTCCAACCACTTTCTCCGTCATACACTGGCCACTGGGAAGTATCGGTTGAACGATGAAGCTCAGATTCTCAAGGAAAGAGCTTGCACACGTAATCGGGTAAAGTGGCTAGACCAGACCAATCCACATGAAGCGCCAGATGATGTCAACAAAACTTAATTAATAGAAAATTTTGGGAGTGTGATTGTTCCACAATTGTTCACTGTCACCAGCATCCGGGTTCTCAAGGATCACCTCTTCACTCGCCAGCCACTTTCGGCTGAGGCCAGCCATAGGGTGTAGGTGGGTGGGCAGTGGCTTGCTGCCATCCGGTTTGCGGGGGAGCCATTTGAGGATTCCTTAGGCTGTGGTCAGCCTTGAGTCACGAAGCTGTGTTCCGTTGGAGGAAAAGCTGCCGCTCGTGTGCGACTGCAGGGAAGGGGCCCGTTGCCAGTGTTGATTCCATTCACAACATACATACATACATACATACATACATACATACATACATACATACATGCATGCATGCATGCATACATGCATACATGCATACATGCATACATGCATACATGCATACATGCATACATGCATACATGCATACAAACATTTTTACATATATATATTTAAATACAAATACCCCATATCGAAGTCCGATTCCTGGTTGCCTTGAGGAACAAAACATATACCCCATGGAAATGCAATACCCATCGACCACGATTTGAATGCGCCAGGCATCGCTGTCCAAGGAACATGGCAAGTTTCCATCGCAATCTCCTTCTCATTTGCACCATTTCGCACCATTTCATCCCTCATTCTTATTGGCTATGTGAAAACGGTCATGTCAAACCGTAAAGTACAAGCTCATAAAAGTCAAACATAAAGCAACAACAGGGTCTTTCTCGTGATAGCTTCAATGGGTTTGTATGTAATGTTGATATCCACATCTATATTTCTTTTCATTGGACACACGCGCACTAGCGCACACACAAACACACGCAAAATATGCATATATATATACATATGTACATATATATATATATACATATGTACATGTATATATATATAAAATATACCTACATATATATAATATACCTATATATCATGTATACATTCTGCAGATATTTATTGTTTTTACACAAGTAACTCATTGGATCTCGATGGCATCAATTTGGCATGGTATTGCACAGAAAAAACAGTTTAGTTTCGATCTCCACTTGCGTCTTGCAGCAATGGAGGTGTGCTTCCTGTCAGGTGAGAGGGTGGCCAGTTTTGATGCACATGAGTTCGAAGGGAAATCAGGAAAGGATTTGAAGCAGAGCGTGGCAGCTCACATTGGGATCTCCAGATTCCGGCAACGGCTGTTCTTGGAAGGCGATTCCCGTGAGATACCGGATGATGAGGTTTTTGCTCCGGTTCCGGCCAAGGTACAGCTGGTGGTTTTAGATTTTTTGCCGCCTGATGCAGAGCAAGATGAGGCCATGATCAGAGCATCCAGCGAAGGTGATTTGCATGCGCTGAATCAGCTGCTTCAGTGTCCCAGAAATCCCAATGTGAAAGACAATATTGGCAGAACCCCACTGTTCGTTGCAGTCGAGCACGGGCATGTTCAAAGCGCCAGGTTTCTGCTTGAAGCTGGTGCAGCCCCGAATGAGGCCAGAACAGATGGTACAACGCCGCTGTTCGTTGCAGCTGAGGAGGGTCATGTTGACGTTGCCAGGTTGCTGATTGAAGCTGGAGCGGCCCCAAATCAGGCCAGAACAGATGGTGCAACGCCGCTGTTCGTTGCAGCTGAGGAGGGTCATGTTGACGTTGCCAGGTTGCTGATTGAAGCTGGAGCAGCCCCAAATGAGGCTAAAACAGATGGTGCAACACCATTGCTTGTTGCAGCTGAGAACGGTTGGGTTGAGGTTGCCCAGTTGCTCATTAAAAGTCGTGCAGCTCCAGATCAGGCCAGAGCACCAGATGGTGCAACACCATTGCTCGCTGCAGCTTCGAGGGGTGGTATCCTCCTTGTCCGGTTGCTGCTGGAAGCTGGTGCAGCCCCAGATCTAGCCCGAAGAGATGGTATAACCCCTCTGTGGATGGCAGTCCAAAACAGCCATCGCGATGTTGTTGGCTGCTATAGCGATGTTGTGAAGTTGCTGCTTGAATACGGTGCCAATGTTGGTCGCGCTCTGGACATTAAGTCCCGTTTGGAAGCAGCTGGAGCTATCTACAGATGTAAAGAAGTGGATGCCTTCTTGAGGCAGCTGGAGTTGGCTCGTTCCGCTGCATCACATGGCACCTATCCCAGATTCCAAGCCTGATGACCACCATGCGGCTCGTGTAATTCGCAAAAGAGAGAAAGGTGGACCCATTCTGGTCTCAGGATTATGCTGTCATGTCAACATGTGTGAATGTCACTACATCCCATGATTGACTCCATTTTGTCCCTACATTAAGTAAATCCTCATTATAATGTATTTGTTTAAGGATGTTTCACGCTCCCAAAATCGGCAAATATCATGTCAGTGCACTACTTCCTCTGTTTTGCCACAGGTGTTGTGGTATTCCTGTTTGGCATGGGCAGTATGGCTTTAGTAGAGTTTCCTCCAACAAATTGAAGTCTGTATATTGTGACAATACAGTATGTGTCGAAGACTGTGCAATTTTATCAGAAATAGAGTCCTTCCAAGTGTGGCAGCAACAGCGCAGAAACAATTTGATTTTTTCAGGCATGTAAAGTCTTTGGATGCGACATATACCAAGTAGTTTTTGACTACCAGCAGATTTCTTTGTGAAAGTGCAAGCGCATGCATCATGTCTTGAAAGCAAATATAGCCTTTGTCCTTTGTGGAAATATTCCTGCAGCAAATGTGGTATGTGTTTAAATGTGAGAATTTGTTCACACCAGATAGTACTGAGTGAACTCAGTAGTACTTCAAGATAATACGCGAGGTCCGTACATGAAATGCACGTGCTGCATGCCCTTTGCGAGGTGGGCCTCAATAATAAGAGTCGCGCCACGTGATGCATGTTTTAAACTGAAGTTTAGAGAAAAAATGGGAGCCATGCATGGCCATGCATTGGGTTCGTTCGAATGCATGCTGTGGATGAAACATATTGTCACTACCTAACAGATGTCCTCGGAGTGCCTGGCACATTTTCTACAACAACATCCGGCAAGGATGTTGTACATTCATAACCCCATAGATATGGGTAAATTTCAGTACTCACGAGCACTGTCTTCCGATTATGTGGCAAATGTGAATGGCTTGCTCAGTACCTCAAGAAATTTAGTTTCACACTTCTCTCAGGTGGACACTTTCAACAACTCTTGCAACATTGAAATCTTTCTCAAGATGATAATTGTCCATCTAAAATGTAAAACAACGCACCCTCACAGTGTCCAGCTCTCTAAGTTTACACAGGTCAATACTGAGCATGTTATGTCATTGCAATGCGGGTCCTGCGTAGCTGCGGAGATGTAGTCATATGTAACCACTGAGAATCACTGGCTTGCAGTGAGCGACGAGCAGCATTTACACACATACTTGAACACTTTTACCAGTTATATACATACATGTTGTAAGTAGTGGTAAATATACAGTGTATACATATATGTTTTAATGTGTTTTAATGCGTTTTACCAGTGATATGGATATACACATATACATGTATGTACATATGTATTGTCTATCATTACCTTCCTTCAATCTACTGATATCGCTGTACATGTACTGATTTTCGTGCTTCATGACCATCCTGGAGTAGATAGACAATTTGCCCCATGTTTAGTACTAAATGGTCCCAAACTTGAATTTCAGCATGTGTTCCAGGATAGCTATGCATATCATTGGTTTACATCCTGATGCCTATTATGTATTTAGATTTATGTTATGTATAGACAAATGGACGAAAATAGATATGTTAGGATGTATTTACATTCACTTGTTTACAAGCAGTTTTCGACCAGGCTGCACCTGAACCGGTCGAGGAGCCGGCCGTGAAGGACTGGCAGCTGACGCGGCTGACAGGACTTGACCAGGTAAATGTTATCCTTCATGAGTTGATCAATGAGGTATGAGGGATAACCGATAGTTGAGGGACAAGTGATAACTGATAGGTATAGGGATAGTTGACCGCTATCCCTCAGTTATACCATCTTAGTTGCAAATAGGTTGGCCGCTAAGACAAGGATGGTATGCGCTTGTTGGGTGTGGATAGTCCAACGAAGTCCGAGAAACCAACGCATAGACGTATGATGATTGTGCTGATGATACGACTCTGCAAACATCAGCTCTCTTCCGAGTAAATTGATCACAGCCCCCGGAAATTTGGCTACGATGATTAGCTTCTTGGCACCATTTCGATGATTCCATATTTACTTGTCTGGATACGTTCCACTAATCCGGTATATTATGGATTACAGTGGATGATACCTGGTTGGTTGACTCACTGGACGTACTCAAAGGAAGAACTGTGTGTAATAACCCATTTGCGCACTTCCTATCCAACCATCAGCGCACAACACCTAGCAAACTAGTGGTTGACAATTTATTCTCTATATGGTTGATTGTCTAATGGTGGTTGATAGTGGTTCGTGATGGGATACACCTAGCTGAGCCGGTCCCGCTGTTGACCGTGCGGTTTGCTACGTGGTTTACCGCAGTGGCCGGAATTCCAACAATTTGAAAGTGATTATCGAAGTAGTCATGAGCTAGTGACCAGCGTAGCGACTTATTCACCGATACTGAACCGGATACTAACCAGATACTCGCCAGTGACCCTGATGATTTTGGTTAGCCAAATATAAACCGAATTGGACTGGCTATGGTCAATTGAGCGCTTATCAACCAGCTATGATTAAGCAATGGTTAGCCAACTGTTGAGCTATCAGCCAGCTAGTTGACAATCTTCACTGAGTGATGAACCGCTTATTGTCCAGATCCTAATTATTTGCCAGCTCTCAAGCAATTACTAACCAGCTATACGGCTATCAGGTGATTACCTGGGGAAGTACCCCATACAGGTTCACCCTGTACCCCTGGTTCCCCTATCATTAACCACAGCTTTTCCTATTATTCTCGGTTATTATTTCCAATTATTGGTTAGTTAATATTAGCCATTAAGCAGCCATACGAATAGCAATACTAACCATTACTAACCATTGCTAACCATTACCCCAACCATGGGGTGCTTCCCACTACTAACCAGCAAAAAACAGCCACTTCTACCCATGGCTCGGCTCATCATTCCTGGTTGCGGCTTCCAGGAGCCGGACGCGGACACCGCGGCCGACACCGGCGACGAAGCGGCGCCGTGTCTCCCATGCTTCGCGTGTGGCCAGCGCTTCAAGGATATGGCCCAGCGCCTTGGACTGCTGCAGGGCGTCGTGGGGCGCCGTTGTGGGGCAGCCGGGGTGCAGGTCCCGGTGTAGCTACGAAGGAATGGAGAAATGCTGTGGTTTTCTGTGGTGAAATGCTTGGTTAGTTCACTGTGAACTATCACTGGTGTAGTCGTTGGTTAGTTTATTGTGAACTAAATGGTTTAGTTACTTTCGATTTCTAGTAGTTGGCTTGGTGAAAGTGGGCTCGTGTTTTTCATAAAGAATTGTATGAGACCCACTGAAGTCACTGGCTTGGTGGAATTCATGATTCTTATTCGTGGGGTAATTTGGTGATCGCCACCATGACACAATTTATCAAATGGGTGTTTCTCAAAATGGGGAACCCCCAAGACATCCAATATGAACAAGTTATGGGATATTAATATGAAATAAAGGTACCTACAAATATCAAGTGGTAGTACAAACAATCCATTTTTTGGGCTTCCTATTTTGAGAAACCGCCCAACTTATTAGTTGGAACCACCCTATGATTTTTTCGCCACTCAGCAGTACTGCTTCCGTTGATGAGTTCAAAACACCATGAACCACCAACATGGCGGCTTCGAGCACAAGCGTTGATCCCATTTCGGGTGTGACCGGAAGTTCATGGCACCAGGTACAGCAATGGCTATGCAAACTATGTGGATCAGCATATCAACCAAACACGGTGAATACTTCAAGCCAAGAAGCAACAGTTGAGAATGGTTGAGAATGGTTGATCCAAGGAAGTCGAAATGTCACCATATCATTATCGCATTTTGTCGTTGGTCTTTCTTGATCATTATTCAGCACTACCGAACTGAACTGACCAACAACAATCAACGATGCAGGGGCATTATCTAGGTGAAACTCAGATAGATGTGGGTTGAAACGCCCATAAACATGGCATGTTTTTTCTACGACAAGAATGGTGGTTCATCCCTGTAACTCTTCATACCCCACATCAAACTGCTGGTTCAATCCAAGCTTGGTATCACCGACTTTTGATTTGCACGACGAACCAACCATTGTTTATTGGTTTTGCAGCATTAATGTTTGTTCAATCAATCAACGCCAACACTTATCAGCATTCATGACGATATCAATTACTATACTGCTAGTATTGATATCACCATTGTTTATTAAGTAGAAAGGGTTATTCGGCATATTATTCATACCCAATAGGTGAACACATTACTCCATTAACAAACATTTGTAATCAAACTTTTGGTAAACAAAATTTATCATTCGGGGTTTGTTAGCCAACAAACCTATATGAAACTCCCCGTTGGTAATCGACCTATTTGGTAGCCAGTATCAACTGTTTGATAGCATTAGTGGGAAGGCTGAAGCCAGTAATGATGGTTACGAGCCATCATTAGCCATTATAATTTGTAATAGCTATTATAATAACCCCTTGCCACTAATAACCACTAGTTCAGCAACCTTGTTTGGCTGACCACTATTAACCACTATGACTCACCATTATGAGCCACTATTAACCACTAGTTAACCACTAGTAACAACTAATAACCACTAATAACCACTGGTTAGTTTTGCACTAATAAGCACCATTAACTACTATTAACCACTATTAACCACTATTAAGTAGTTGCCATTATTAACCACTAGGAACAACTACTTAACCAACCTTTGTAAGCCCCAAGCTCTCGAAACTTCCACTGGGCCTTCACCTCCCAGGCTGCAGACGCATTTGGAAAGCGAGGGCATCAATTGTCTCAGCGCTGTATGGCAGGCCCTGGGAACATCGGAGGAGATGGACATGGCTGGACAAATCGAAAGGAGTGATCAATAAACTAACTATATGGTGGTTAGGGAAATTAAGGATAACAATAACAACAATAACCAAAATGGGTGTTTCTCAAAATGGAGGACCCCCAAAGTTATGGTTGGTTTATTACTATAAATGACCAGGATGATTTGGGGGGTCCCCTATTTTGAGAAACCACCATATGGTGGTTAGGGAAATTAAGGATAACAACAATAACCACCAACAATCATTAAGGATAATCACCAACAATAATTGTTAAACAACAACTATTAACGGTGGTTTCTTAAAGCTGGGAAGCCCCGATAGTGGATGGTTAGGGATGACTTGGGGGTATATGTATTGAACATGCACATACATATTATCTATATTCATTGATGATATCCAGAGGTTTGCAGATAAGTCGACAATATGCTTGATGATATTTCTTTGATTTCATGATGTGCAATTTGTATTTCGCAACGCGATACTACTCCCTCACATAGTGCAAACCACAAAACGATGAGTTTACACTATGGTAAATGGTAAATCATAACAAATAAAACATTATATAATCCATGATATCCTCAGGAAGCACCCGAACAAGTTATTTAGTTCCAACAACTTAACTTGGAGCATTTGTTTTTTTTTGTAGGGGGAAGGTCGAGCTATTACTTCTTGCCTACGCGGGTCATTTTTGGCAAGCAGAATTTCCGTGATAGATGTCAACCCTCCAAGCTACTACTACTATTTTACTGGGGGGCGAGTTGTTGTTGTCCCTCCCCCTCAAAAAAAATGTCAAGTAGTCGGTAGTAGTTGTTATTCTTGGGGTGGCGAAAGGGCAGCGGTGCTGGTAAAACCAAGACTTGAAACCAATTTAATCTTGGAGCACGATTTTTCAAGAAATTTAGTTTGAAGCTTGGCTACTTTAAAGCAATTTAATCTTCAAGGCAAGGTTATGAAAAGAATTCGATATTGGAAAGCTCTTGTTGTTCCGTTTCTGCCACCACCGAGAAACTATCACTTTCCCAGGGAGCGCGTTGTTGTTGTTCCGCCCCCCCCCTCTCCCCTGAAAAAATGATGTGAAGTAGTTGTTGTTTGTTGCGGGCGGGGGGAGGGCAGGGATGATGAAGACCAGGGCGAGAACGAGGACAGGGACCACGACGAGGACGATGACGAGGACGAGGAGCACTTCTCACCTGAAGCGAACGCAAAATGACCGGAGGTATTCATGTTGTCGTTGTTGTCGTTGTTGTGGTTGCTGTTGTTCTTGTTGTTCTTGTTGTTCTTGTTGTTGTTCTTGTTGTTGTTGTTGTTGTTGTTGATGTTGATGTTGTTGTTGTTGTTGTTGCTGTTTGTTGTTGTTGTTGTTGTTGTTTGTTGTTGTTTGTTGTTGTTTGTTGTTGTTTGTTGTTGTTTGTTGTTGTTTGTTGTTGTTTGTTGTTGTTTGTTGTTGTTTGTTGTTGTTTGTTGTTGTTTGTTGTTGTTTGTTGTTGTTTGTTGTTGTTTGTTGTTGTTTGTTGTTGTTTGTTGTTGTTTGTTGTTGTTTGTTGTTGTTTGTTGTTGTTTGTTGTTGTTTGTTGTTGTTTGTTGTTGTTTGTTGTTGTTTGTTGTTGTTTGTTGTTGTTTGTTGTTGTTTGTTGTTGTTTGTTGTTGTTTGTTGTTGTTTGTTGTTGTTTGTTGTTGTTTGTTGTTGTTTGTTGTTGTTTGTTGTTGTTTGTTGTTGTTTGTTGTTGTTTGTTGTTGTTTGTTGTTGTTTGTTGTTGTTTGTTGTTGTTTGTTGTTGTTTGTTGTTGTTTGTTGTTGTTTGTTGTTGTTTGTTGTTGTTTGTTGTTGTTTGTTGTTGTTTGTTGTTGTTTGTTGTTGTTTGTTGTTGTTTGTTGTTGTTTGTTGTTGTTTGTTGTTGTTTGTTGTTGTTTGTTGTTGTTTGTTGTTGTTTGTTGTTGTTTGTTGTTGTTTGTTGTTGTTTGTTGTTGTTTGTTGTTGTTTGTTGTTGTTTGTTGTTGTTGTTGTTGTTGTTGCTGTTGTTGTTGTTGTTGTCGCCGTGTTTGTTTGGCTAGTTGTCGTTGTCATCCTCGTCCTTGCTGTTGTTGTTGTTGTTGTTGTTGTTGTTGTTGTTGTTGTTGTTGTTAGTCTCGTCGTTGCGGCGGTCTTTTTGTTGCCTTTGTGGTTGCTCGCAATTGGCGTGACTTGAGTTGACCTGATGCCTTGCCTGAAAGATGTGGTGCCAAACAAGATCAAACCACCAGCGCAACAGATTGAGTGCAGACCATGCACGGACACGCTCAGGTGGTTTGACTGTAGGGTTTGTTAGCATACATGTATGTGTATTCGGCTGTCTTGTCCATGTGTACAGATGTCAACATCTTAGATATGTAAGGTAGTTACACGTATGTGCATGTATGTATGTCGTTATTTGTGTATATAGATGCGTGGATGGGACTTATCACGAGTTGTCGATTGTAACAGCAATGATGAGAGATGATGGTTTACACACATCATTTCTAGATGTGCATGTGTTTTGGTCTATGCTTGAGATCATAAGGGTAGATATGGGCGTATATGTATACATACATGCATGCATGCATACATACATGCGTACATGCATACATGCATTCATGCATACAGGGTATGTACAGACGCTCACCCAATAGTGATGATACACATGTAATTCTGCAAAGATGTGAACAACAGAACAGTCATGACATATGGGCAGATAAGCACGGGAGAGGTTGGTGTGCCGGTGGTGTTGCGTGTGAATGCTGGGGTGGAGCCTGCTGATGTGCAGGACGGTGTGCGGGTGGTGCAGGTGGTTAGTGATGACCGAAATGCCGTCAGAGCCGAATCCGCGGTGCGGCAGAATGGGTTGGTGACAGATAGTGCGTTTGCAGCTAGCGGCGTTTCTTGTTTGTCTTCTGGCAACCTGCTGCTCAGGATGTCAGTGATGGCGTTGATCACATTGCTGACATCAAAGAGTTTCTCGGCCTTCACAGGTCACGTGAGTCCAGACAGGTCGAATGAACGGGTTCCGCCGAGGCAGCTGCGCCTTGCGAGAGAGGAATTGCGCCAAAAAAAAGGCGAGGCGAAAGAGCTGCAGGCAGGGCTTACTGCGCTTCCCGCGGGCTGCTCAAGATTTCTAATATTTCTGCACTTGCATCTCTTCCTGCCTTGTCCAGCTTTGCATCGCTGTGCAGGCCCAGGTAGAGTGGCTCAAGGCCGAGCTCTACGAAGCAATGGGTCGGCGCCACGTCCCAAAACACCATGTGTTATGGCAGCTTGGCCCACCGGTCGCGAGTTAATGTGACCGCTGGGTGCTTTGGAGTCTCGTTGCGCGCCCAGTCCACCTGAGGCTATGGGATCTTAATTTTCGGCAGCCACATCCGACTTCAGGCGCCTGTGTGGGGGCTTGCTTGTTGGCTTCTTTTTTTCTGCTCGTGTTTCTTGTTGGCGCGTTTTCTTTGCTGGTGGTGATTTTGTTTGTGCTGCTGGTGGTCTTACTTACTGCTGGTGTTTGTACTGCCGGTGGTTTTTGCCCTGGTGTTTTCTGCTGCTGGTGCGTTGTATTGCTGGCATTTTCCTTGCAGTTGGTGCAATTTCGGTGCTGGTGATTTACCTTTGCTGGCGGTGCCTTGCAGGGGCCGATTGCCCCCAGACCTGCTGCTTGGAATGCGCTGAGTAGATGGCAGGCCTGACTATTCTCCAACACAGCCAGCTTCCCAGAACGGCCCTGGGCGCGGGCGTTTCGATATTCGCGCGCTTCTCGTCCTGACGGAAGCTGGAGGCGCAACAGATTTTTCAACCGTTTCCGAACACACAGACGGATGATCTTGGAATCCCAGTATCCAGGCACCAACCTGAATCACTGGAATTTTTCGGCTTCGCCCTTGACAGTTGTGCTCTGTGCCAAGCTTCATCATTAACAGGTAGTGATGATACTGATAGAGTTGACGAGGTTAATGTCAAGTGAAACTGTTGATCAAGCACGGGATGTGCTTTTCAGCAATGACAGTTTTTGACGAGGGCAAGAGAATTGTTCCCCAACAAATTGGAGGTCTTGATTTCGTTGTTGCCCGAAGATTGGCTTTCGTTTGTTGGCAACAAGAAAGCCGATGCGCGGTGTTCGGCCCGGATGAAGGTCCGCTTCTCCAGTGGATTTGTCCTTCGCTCCCTGCAGACTTTGCGCTCAACACCTTTGTTTGCTTGCAAGCCCACGACTCGGTGTTGACTTCGTACGGCCCCGGCCAATCGCAATGTCTGCGGGTTCTGCATCAATGGAGGTGGCGGAGCCAAGGAATGGGCACCTTCCTTTCGCCTGGAATCAAGTCAATTTTCATCAAGACTGAGCTATGTTGAAACTCTGGGGTGGTATATTGCCATGGAACTCCAACTGAAATTATGGGTTGGTACAGTATATGTAAGTCCACACATGCAGTCACTCACATGTATACATAGATGCACCCATACATGAATACACACATTCAAAGATACATGATCATAGACAGACACATCCGTACACAAATACACATACGGGTGTTTCTCAAGATAGGGGACCCACAAACGCATCTTTTTTTGAAGTTTTCAGTTTTTTCCGAGAGCGCCTGCAATGGGTTCTTCGTAAAAAAGCAGCCATTTATAGACATCTGCACATCAACATGATCACATCATCACATCATCACATCAACATCATCACATCATCACACCTGCACATCAACATGATCACATCAGCGCATCAGCACACCAGCACATCAACATCATCACATCATCACATCTGCACATCAACATCTTGACATCATCACATCTGGGCATCTAGATCTTCACACCCTCCCATCTGCAGATCTAGATCTTCACATCAGCACATCTGCACATCAACATCTTCACATCATCATATCTGCACATCAACATCTTCACATCATCATATCTGCACATCTAGATCTTCACACCCTCACATCTGCAGATCTAGATCTTTACACCCTCACATCTGCAGATCTATTAATCATTGGGTTGTCATAGCTTGTGATAAGTTTGTGTCCACTCAGGCGTTTTCACTAACACTGATGATTGTTGGTTTTAGGGTCTTCTCACCGGCGGTGTTCAGGTTTTGGCAGAAACACCAGACCTTGGTATGGAGGAGTTTGTCCACCAGGAGAAGTGAGATCAGTGTGAGCTGGTTGGCAGATGGTAGGGCAGTTGCATCTTGGTGGCCATCCCTTCAGCATTGTTTCTATCATAACCGAAACGGGTGCACCCAAAAATCATCATTGTTAGTCATGCATGGCAATCAACCAACCGTTTCTTCAGTTCCCTTAATTTCAAGAAACCACCAAGCTGCTTCAGTGAAGTGCCTGTTGGATCAGCGAACGGCCGAAGTGTTCAGCGTCACTTCGCTAGGAGTTCTCTTTTGCGGACCTTGAAAAGAGTCACAAACCTCGGCGCCCTCGCGTCCCATCGTCGCTTGGAGTTGAAGATGGGCTGAAAGCGGCAGGTGTTCGAACATGTGATCTTTTGGATATATATATATATTTATATATATATATATATATAGGCCATGACAGTTTGCCCTCGTCCAGCGATTTGTTGGAGAGGGCTCGGGCGCGAAAGATATTCTATGGCAAAAACATGGCCAGGATAGGCCAGGACCAACAAACACTAATTGGTACCGGAGTTCAATTATTCCATAATATTTCAAATTTGTTTCATTGCTTGTTCTTGATCCAAAAAGACGGCCTATTCTTCAACCTGCCAACGGTGAAAACAAATAATTTCTTTGGCAAGGAACAACTGGAAGCCTTCCTCCATTGGAGGTAGGCATGCTCGATCTTCTACAGGGCTCGTCGGCTAAATTCTGGCCTACAGCGTGAGTTCAGCGCGATTGTTCAAGATGATTCGGAGGAAACAATCTCATGAAGAGAGAATCTGCAAGCAAGATGCCCGTTTTCAGAGAGGGTAGAATGGATCGCTGTCAAGGCAATAAACAGATTGGCCCTGTGCCTCAGCAAATTGACGGAAAGGCTCAAACATATTGAAGTTACAAGTATGAAAAATGTTTCGGTCAATGTCGTATGTTCTTTTCAAAATCCAAATTGCTGTTCAGCAGGGGACGCGTCCGGTTCACATGTTTTCTAAACACCGAGGGCGCCAGCCAGAAGATTATCATCCGACTGGCTGCCCCCTTCAAAACCTTTTGCGATATGTAGGCATACTTTGCAGTGGTTGGGGAAATGGCCTCCGCCATGAAAAGCTTTTTTTGTGGCCAAGGACATTGTTTGCTCGACATGGAGAGCGTTCATCCGGAGCTGCGCTTGCCGGTGCCCAGGCCGCGCGCAGCAAACCGCAAGCCATGCTGAGCAGAGACTGTGGCTCTCACTGTCAGGGGGCCGCCCGAGCACTTATGAGCGCATGGTGCAGGTCCTATGAAACAAAAGACGGTCAGCTGTGCAATAAAAAAAAGTCAGCTGTGCAAGTGGCCGCTGG
>VSDK01024472.1:125357-161892 GCA_009767595.1 Symbiodinium kawagutii
GATAGGTGTTTGCGATTGGCGGTGTGACCGACTCGATTTTTTGATCGGCCGTTAACCAACCGCAGCAGAAGTAAACGCGCAACGGCAGCAAACGACGGTAAGAATTATGATGGCAAGCCAGTGCAACCAACAATCACATTGTCAAACAAATGCAGCGTTATGGACTCTGGAAAATAGGGGCCTCCAATATGTTTGTATACCTAGCCCATTTTTACGGACTCTGCATACATGCAAAAATAGAGAGATATGTTATTTCTTTTTCTTTTTTGATTTTACCCATTGTTTAAAGTATGTAAATTTTCTGAGGTGTATACATACATGTGTTTTTATATTGCATGCATTTTTATTTTCTTCATGTGTTTTGAGACACTGCATTCACACACACACACATATAGATAATTTTTGAAACTGAACTGCATTTATGCGTTGATTGTGCTTCTTGTTGCGGTGGTCGTTTGTGTGTGTGTTTTGTTGTTGTTGCCGTTGTAAATGGCAGGTGCAATACTTTGCATTCAGGTGCACATGTCCCCTCGTCGTCGTTTGTTGTTGTTGTGGTTGTGGTTGTGGTTGTGGTTGTGGTTGTGGTTGTGGTTGTGGTTGTGGTTGTGGTTGTGGTTGTGGTTGTGGTTGTGGTTGTGGTTGTGGTTGTGGTTGTGGTTGTGGTTGTGGTTGTGGTTGTGGTTGTGGTTGTGGTTGTGGTTGTGGTTGTGGTTGTGGTTGTGGTTGTGGTTGTGGTTGTGGTTGTGTTGCCGTCGTGAATTGTAGTTGTTCTGCCGGGGGGTCCCTTTGAAAAACGCCGTCGGGTACGCCTTCGCTATCCTACAAAACATTCAGGAGCACAGAACATCCCCCGTGCTCAATATTGGATCCAATGTCCTATTGGGGATGCTGGAGTTTGATGTTGTATATTTATTTATCATATTCAAATTTATTCCCAGGTGACTATTTTTTGCTGCCGCCCTGGCAGGGAAAAATTATGACAGACGATGCATATTGTCCTAGCGATAAGTCTTTTTTTGTCATCCATCAATTAACCATCGTTAACCATCTGTGGAATTCCCACAAGTAATTATCACGTTCACCATTTTTGATCATCATTAATCGTGCGCATACCTTAACCATACACAACCACTAGCAATCAACTAGGTTGCCAGTGAATCACCATTCTTCCTATTCATACATCCACAAATCCCACATCATTAACCACCATTATACATACATCCTGTAAAACATCATTCATCATATGGTAACATCCGTATCCATGTACATATCTTTAACCATCACTAACCATACACATATCCTATGAGTCTTATTTTCCACACATATCTGCCTACACCACCAGAAAACAGAGCCAATGCTGCCTGCAGGCGGCGGTGAATGCCATTGGCTGCATGCCTGGCGTTGCTTGGCGTTCCACGGAGCAAATGCCTTGGAATGGAGGCTGAGCATGGCTACGAATCGGGAATGGTACGTGAATGATAGGTGAATGGTAGGTGAATGAAAGGTGAATGACAAGATTATAATTCTTAATTTCATCGGGGTTGTCTAAGGGGGATCGTCGCCAACAACTGGTAGCGAAAGCAACTGATCACGATAATAGAAGATAATAGAAGGTGAATAAACACTGGTTACTAAGCGAATAATGGTGAACCATACGCTACTTGAGTGGAACAATGGTTCGTGCTGCTGAAAATCTCATTATTGACAACAATAGTGGTTGGCAACAAATAAATGGATAAATGAATAAATGAATAACTAAATAAAACAATGTATCTATCTATCTATATATATACATCATGGTTTCTCAAGATAGGGATATTTCCGAATCATCCAATACTAGCTGTTGTTTGTAAGAAACCAACCATACCTTTATGGGTTCCCAAACTGGCTTGAGAAACCGCCATATATGTGTCATAGCGACAAATGATCAGGGGAGAATGGTGAATAATGTGTAATCAACCGTTGATGATTGTCGCTGTGATCAATCGCTGTCAGGACTGCTTCAAAAAAAGTTGTCCAACTGCCAACACTCATGGGATGAACAATTGGGATTTATGTATTTCCTGGCACCGTTTGCAAGTTCGAGGAACAACCGGCAATGGTGGAAGTTTTTAACACCCATTGATGATCTCATGATTGCAGCGGCTGGAATCACTAAAGCGATCGATGATATGGGAATGAACAATACTTCATTTGGTAAGGAGCAGTTCTGAGCAATGATATGTACATGTACATTGTTGATCATTGATGTCATATTCAGGAATGAATGATTTCATCATTGGCTCAATATCCTATCCAAAATTATTCACTCAATACCGTTGTATTTTTTAATCATTAGCCACCTGTTCATTTATGAAAAGAACAATCTTTCTTATCATGATGACTATGATGCCATTGTATCCTTGTCATGTTCATCAACCAGCAGCGATTATATTCACTGGGTTGCTTGATGGGAAAGCCTACAGGAAACCCTTCTTCTCAACCAATTATAGGGGTTTCATGTCAAATGTCCCATCAACCAATCCAGCGAATAGCTGGTTGACCTCTAAACAACTGGCGATTCTGAACTTTTTTGGATACCAGACCAAAAACTGGTGCTTTTCCATGGATGTACGACCAAAAATCCACTAATTACTTGGTCCCTGGGTGTTTTTCAAAATAGGGGTACCCCGGGTACCCCCAAATCATCCATCAATAGTCATTTTTAGTAATAAACAACCATTTTTGGAGGTCCCCTGTTCTAAGAAACCCCAATGGATGTCATGGATGACCTTAACAGATGATGTTATTTCCAGTGGATGTTTACAACTTGTGATTTCCAACTGGCTATGGATGGTTTGGATGTTGTTGGAAATCCCCTTATCCTGGTGATTGGTTGTCCAACTGGTGCTGGAAATCCTGGTGTTGGAAATCCTTATCCTGGTAATAAACAACCATTATTGGAAATCCTCCCGAAATTCCAGGGGAGAGCTGGATGCTCCCAGAGGCTCCCAGCGACGCCGAGGCTGGGACCACCCTGTGGTGTCCTGCGTGCCCTGAGACCTTCCTGGGAAAATGGACCGGTTCCGTTGCCAAGGCGCACTGAAGGGGGCGCCGACTTCAACCGCGAGCCACAATGGTCCGTGCAGATGGGGGGTTCTCAACATGGGGTTGCAAGGGGATTGTGATGATTAGTAAGGCATAATTAGGGGATAATATGGTTAAAACAAATGTTCAATATTGGTTAATAGGGGATAATCACCAACAGCAATGATAGGGGATCCCCTAATTATCATACAGCTTTTGTTTTGAAGTATTATTAGCCACTATAAGCAAACCATGAGGTCCATTAACACCTATAAGCCCTATTATATTCATTATTAACAATTATTGTTGGTTATTCTGCCGTTTATTGTGATGAAGCAACCATTTTGGATGACAGTAATAACCAACCATTTATTAATCATTGACAGGAATCATTATAGTATCAAGCATTTATAGTAAAAAGTCATCCATTTTTGGGGGTTCCCCATGGCTTGAGAATAACCCATGTGTACATGTCACGGGATGAGACTGGTTTATTTGAAAGCAAAGTATGGATACTCATGATATGAATGTACCGGTATATGATGTTTTTCTTTACGGTGTTTAATTGTTTGTTGAAATTTTGATTCCATTGGTTATGTCATCAATTTGTTTTGCCAATTGCGAGCAATGATTGGTGCTTCCTACTCTTTATTATTCATCGGTTACCAACATTGAGCACTAAAATCCAATTTCACCATGATGAATGGACCAGCGGTTTTCTTTACCATGAAGATTAGCCATTATTAACCTATCTCTTCATGATAATCTCTTTAGCCATTATTATTAACCATACCAAGTGGCGAAAATTACCACTAGTCATTAAACCACTATGAGCCAGTATTAAGCCATTAACCACTACAAACCGTTAAAACCAATTAAAAAACATTATCAACCATTATTGACCATGGGTTTTGATGGGTTAACCATTATTGACCATAGTGGTCAACCATTATTAGCCATTCTGGATTGTTTGACCGTTATTGTTTGACCAATTGTTGACCACAATGGTTAACCATCATTATTTGACCACTATTGACCATTATGATTCATAGTTGAGATTGACAACAACCATTATTAATCATTAATCTCAACTATTAATCATTAATAACTAATTATCATAGTTCACCGTCATTACAGTAATTGATAACCACCATTCGTAATCATTATTGACCAATCTTTTTCGTTGTTTGACCAACTCCCTGTGTCGAGCGCAGGCTTCCGCTCTGCTGCGGCATGCGGCTGCTTGCAGCAAGGTGTCTCGGTGTCGCAGGTGGTGAGGCCGAAGCTGTTGGTTGGTGGTTAATGGTGGTTATTTCTGTGGCTAGTGATGGGTGGCACATGGTGGTTAATGGTAGTCAATGATAATGGTTGATAGTGGTTCATGATTTTTGTGGTCATGATTTCGCGGTTTCTGAAATTAGGGAACCCCCAAAAATGGCAGGTTTACTACTAGAAATGGTTGATTAACTGGATGATTTGGGGGTACCCCTGTTTTGAGAAACACCCATTTCTGCGGTGAATGGTGGTTGAAAATGGCTCACGACTGTCAAGGTACATATGACCAAGATTCCTGGGACTGAAGCCATCACCCGTTGCACCAGTGTGATGAGGACAAGGACGCACCGGTTCAAGAGCCATGGTTGCCAAGTTCTCCACAGCCCCATAGGTGTGACTGCAGCCGATCAGTTATATAGTTGCTGTTAATAGTTTGATTAATGGTATAGGCAAACAATCAATAGGCATGGATAAGCAACGGTATTTTCTGATGTTTTGCTGCTATTGTGATTGAACCATACTTGTGAACCATACTGCATACTTATTAGTAAGTTAAGCGTCATAATGCAGCCATCGCTAACACTTTGCCATCGTTATTACCATACTTATTGACCAAAGCAACTATCCAAAGAAATTAACCTATAGTTCTCACAGTTTATCACTTATACTTCCTAGCCATAATTATCCCAAAACGATTCATGTCAATAACCCATAGTAAATAACCATAGTTAAGAACCACAGATCTAACTAATTACTTTTAGTTTTGTTTCGTTGATCCCCACGGGTTATTCCAATTATCGACCAACCCCCAAGGGATTCCCAGTTGCGCGAGTTGATCGCTGAGACGGGTGTGCCGGAGAGCGCTCTCGCCTCAGAGAGCGGAGACTGTGTCGAAACAGAAGTGTCAGCAATGATTGGACAACGGTCAGACACTGGGTAGATGTGGGTATGTGCCAAGCCATCATATCCCATCATTAACTATCATTTTAGCACCATTTCACCACTACAAACCAGTCACTAAGGCCATGCATATGGATATGTGCCAAGCCAGGGCGGGTAACCAATGGGCCCCACCAAAGCCAATGATCATTCTAGGAAACGGAAAGCATTGGTTGTCTTGGGGTGCCATTATGACTTGGCACATACCCATACGGGTATATTGTAAGCAAATAGGTAATGGTTAAGGAGTGGTTAGGCAATGATTGAATAGCCAGCTCACACTGGCTGATAATGGTTGATCGCGCAAAATAAATGGCGATTCATGATGCTTAGCGGTTGGACAAGTCTTGATCCAGTAGTCATCATCCATAGCAGTTATAATCCCGCAATGCTTCATAAATTGATCGCAGTAATCATCCATAGCAGCCATGGTTAAGTAGCGGTTGGACAATGACAACTATCAACCGTGACTAGGGCGATTCATGTAGGTAAATAAAGGTGAAGAAATATGGAAAACAAGCAACATTACATCAAAGTACAAACAATTCTAGGCCGATATGTACTTGGGATAGTTCATCAATCTTTGTCTTGATGTGCTGCCATAGTTGGTCATCATACCCAATACTAGGAGTGAATCAAGTACATAGGCTCAAACATGTCGGAAAAACCGTGAACCCATCCAACCATCCACATCGATCATGGTGTATCCATAGGCGGTGGTAACACCCCATAGCTGGTTTCCCGAAATGTGCTGCCGGATCGCTATTTGAAGTACCTTCATAACCATGAGGTATTGACTAGTTGATGACCATTGATACTAACCAGTAATGACTACTGAGCTAGGAAATAGCTAGCTAACCTTGATACTATCAATGGTTGATGGTCAGTATCAACTGACATTCATTATAATTGATACTAACCATTGATGATACTATCAACCATTGATACAAACATCAACCGTTTATAATCACTTGTAATCATCAATGGTTACTATGAACCATTGCTCCAAACCATTGATGATTACTTTCATTATGACCTGCGATTCCAACTCCTGGAAGCATGAAGGATCAACCAGTACCAAATGATCATCAATAGTGAGTAGTGATGGTGTCGTGAATCGCATGCTGAATGAAACATTTTGGTACTTAGAATGGATTAGAACATGGTCGTGAATCGCATAGTGAGGATAAACCATCATGAATATCGAGCGTGATGGAGATTCAACCACGCGTGGTCAACCATTATTGACCATTTTCGTCCATGATTGATCACCCTTATTTGTAGTCACCATTCTTAATCAGCATTACTAATAACATTCTTAATGGCAGGGTAAATCCTCATGTTATTACGATTTTTTTTGGTTGTAGTCCCCATTGTTATTTCTTGTTACAGTAATCAGTCCTTGTTTATCCCCACTATTGACAAGCATTGTTGATTTTCCATTGTGAATAGCCATTATTAAGTACAGGAATCACCAGGACTAATCAACTTACTAGGTACCCTGATCAATCTTTGTAACCGCACACAAAATTATTCACCAACCACTTGACCAGAACAACCATTGCGGAACAGCTGTGATTTACACTGGTTGAGAAATTGGTGCAAAAGTGCTTTGTGATTGTTTGTTGACAATCATTTGCATTGAATCAGTGAGTAACTATTTTGCGTCTAACAAGGTGAAGATCTTTTGCTCATAATCTAAGTGACAAATATCTAATCAACGATTCCTATCACCCAATGACAAACTGCTTAGTTCTTGCCATTCATCCTTATCATTGGTTAGACATACAACATTTGGTCACCTTGACACGTAGGTTGGTGACACGTTATACTGTTCCGGCGTTTTTTCGCAACAGCCACAGCTGACCTGGGTCAGTTCACTCGGAACTGCCGCAATCCGCAGTTTTTGGAGATAGTGACTTGGACCCCCGCGCTATATGGTTGGTATGTTAGCTAGTATCCGACTCCTCGATTTTTTGGAAGTACCTTGACTCATTTTTTGGGATCAATACCTATTGTTTTGCACTTTTACCAATCTTTATGGAGTAAATGAGGGTCAAGGTAAGTACATACACTATAATGCTATATTGCGGTGATCACCGCTTTTAGCGGATTAAAAACCTATGATCCATTGTCGAAGTTTGTTTAATTGAGCAGCAATATTAGTGGCAGATCCCAATGGTTAAGAATGGTTTGTCAACAATTTGGGTCAAAAACCAGCACAGATCAGCAATAACTATGACTGATGATAGGCAACAATAGTGGTTACATAGCCAGCAATAGTGGTATGAGACCTATAGCCAACAATTTGAGTCAAATTTTGGCTATAAACTTGTTGGCTAATTTGGGTTAGATAGCCAACAATAGTGGTTACTCTGGGCCAACTAACTTAGAGGTGGAACATCCACCATCGAAAGCTGGTTTACCAACGGAGATGTTTAGCGCAACCAGGTTAGGGACTGCCAGAGGTAGCAACATATGGTTGTGGGTCAAGCCACTGGGTACCCCAAAAACCCTTGGTTTAGTTCATAGATTTCAATTACAAATGGCCATATTAGGGGTTAACAATTTCGACTTTTACCCATACATAGATAATGACCATTAACAAATCTGTTAAGGATCAGGGACAATGACCATACGGATAATGACTCCAACAATAATAATGCTTATTATCCTTTCAATACCGATAATGATCATTCCTCATGGTTAGTATTGAGGCTATTATTGATACCGCATTAAAACTATTAACCCACAGCAACCAACAATTACCAACAATAACTAATAACCACCAATAACCCACAATGGCCAACACCTACCCACAACACCTACTGACCACCAATAACCAACAATAATCAACAAACACCAGCAATAATCAACACCATCCGGCAACAATGACCAATCATGACCAACAATAACCAACAACAACCAACAAAAAACCGGCAATAATTAACAATAACCAACAACAGCCAACAATGACCGGCAATAAGCAAAAATAACCAGCAATAAGCAAGAATCATGTTGAACGATGGATCCACCTATAATCATAAACTGTGATCAGTTGCCTGCCATGATTTCATCGCTGGGGAATCCCTGAAGTGACCAAACTCGTCGAATTTTTGGGAGATTCGTCCATGAACTTGGGCTTGATTCTTGCCACCGGTGGCCACAACATCAAACCGAAGGAAGAACGTGATCTTATATCCGTGTTCACAACGATAAGCAACAAGGTCATGTTGGTTTGTAGTATCCGATGTTTGGAATTTGCAGCAGCTACAAGAAGATCCGGTTGGCAACTCCTTTTGTGACAGGTCGTGAATTGGAGGAACCAACACTGCGCATTAGCAGACTCCAACGTGAATCTCCTCCGTTGGTGTCATTGGTTAGCGTTCTCAACGCATATCCGGCAGCTCAGGTGATGTCAATGATGCCCCCTAACCCATCCTCAAAGGTGACCTCGCGCGGCAATACTCCGCAGACTCTGCACGTGCCGCATGCCCCTGTGCCACGTTGCTCTTTCCTGCGACTTCTCCAGGAACGGACGGGGTCAACAACTTCCTTGGCCGCCTTGCTGAACCGCGCTCTTAGGGAGGCGCTGGCAACAGTGACTGGCAACCGCTTGGCCCGCGCGTAGCCACCAACCGCAACAGCCAAATTAGAAGGAACCCTTAGCATCCATTGGCAGCAGTCAAACTGGGCATGTTTAACCACCAGCCCTCTCTACGGGAGGTTGATTCCTGGGGGTGGCGGGGGGCAGCTTGAATCCTTGTTCGCCTCGTGCCTCAAGCGATGTTTGGTTGGAGGTGTCCGTGAATGGCAGTGGTTGCCTCGCAGTTGGCCCCGCACCTGCAGGAAATCGCTTCCACCGGGCTGTCTGAAGTGACCACAGCATGGAACGCGTTTGGAGAGCAAAGCTGAGGCTCCCAAAGCCCATGGCTGGTTTCTTCGAGCTTTTGTGGCGTTGCTGCTCTCATCGCCTCCGTCTGGGCCCTGCGGGGCATGGCCGGACCCGTGGCCCATACAGTCAATGGCTTTCGCTGATGGGAGACCTGTTTGGGACTTGCCTTAACTCCCCAAGGTTTGATGTCGGACCAACAGAAAGCACACCCACGGTGCGCCAGCCGACATTTCTTACGTCTGCAAGTGATTAAACAATTTAGCAATCCAATCTTTGTGCGAATGTTTGCTGGCCCCCATTTGCCCCCGTACTGTAGTGTGTTATGGCTTTTCATTGCTCATATGGTGCGCCGGTACCAAGAACATTCCAGAATACGATTAAAATAGCACGGGTAGATGATAAACCAAAATTGACATTAACATAAAAAATAACAAACAAACATGCACACATATTTACACATGTTTGCACAAATGCAAACATACTTACACGCACAGTTACGCGCTTTACACACATTTTTACACACACGCACATTTACATGCACAAGTGTACGCAAGTAATTTCTACTTTTTGAATATATTTATACATTTTTTTACACATATGTGGTTTTTTACACATATACGGGTACACATTTACATTGAACCAATAAAACATATCGCAATTACACTCGTGCATACATACATAATTTATATTGACATATAGGAACACATTTACACATACATAAAAACAAATATGAAAAATAGAAACTATCTATATACATATTATTTTTTTGATGTTTTTAAACTTTAAACCAATGAAAACATGAATGCACATACTATTTACATAAATGTATGTATTCAGTATTCTTATAGACATAATTTTAAATATAATATGTATATCAGTATACATATGTTAATACATGCACGAATGTCTCTCAACACATACTTTGGTGCATCCAACTGGGCACAGTGACTGCCACCTTTCGTGGACATCGTCTGTGCGGATGCGCCGGGATGCCCAGGTGTAACGATGGTGTCCCAAGGGGATGATGGTGATAGCTGGTTGCTGTGAGCCGCGCGACGACATGAAACGACTATTGACATTAGGTTCATGTCAACCAGTTGATCCTAGTGAATAATCATGAAAAATACGAGGAATGCAAGTGAATCACATTTTTCAATATCAAATATTTTTCGTAAAAAATCATAATATGACTGCTATGTCAATAGTTGTGGCCAATCACGTTGCGAATCACTAAGTCACTAAGCACAACTATGATTTGTTAATAAATGATTATTCATTCGTAGGCTATGAAGCAATCATGCTTAGATTCGAACTTAGTGATGATATGTGATGCTTAGGTCATGACTTGTTGTTGTGGGATGATCAGTGGTGGTTGTTAGTCATCATTTCAAATTTAGTGGTTTCTAATGGTTGTTAATGGTTACTTGGTTGATGGTTAATGATCATTGGTCTTGATGATTGATCAACTTATGAATGATCATGAAAATTGGCAATTCCCAGCAGTCTTATATTCGTCATCCCTATGGTGAGACTCATCACAGACCAGGAATTTTGCAATTCCTGCAATGGTTTTTGTAATGAATAGGAATCTAGCTACTTAAGGATGGCATCTTTCCAATGAATAGTAGTGGCATTGTCAAACACAAGAACCAGCTGCGGTTGACAGCTACTAGTTTATCATGCCAAACAAGTTCCATGTTTGACCATTTAGAAAACATCATCAAACATTCTTAAAGCTCATGATTGGCTCACTCACGATGCTAATGATTAACCCCATTGTTTCCCCCCATATACAAAAAACTTATGGTACTATAAAGCTGAGAATTCATAGCTCTCGGTGAAACAGTGGGGTAATGACAGTTTGTCGATGATTGATCAACCAGCTATCGATCAGCTGACTTTCCTCGCAAGAGGCGTAGAGCGGGGGTATGTTGTGGGGGAAAATGACGTGAGAATTCATATAATGGTTGGTAGTCTGATTGTTTACTACCTGATAATGGTTAGTCTTTTGATTAATTACTGATTGATATTTTGATCAGTCTGGTTGTATATATATATATATGTAGTATATGCTTATACATACATATTTCTACAAATATCAACCATCTCATCAGATTAACAACAACTGATAGTGGCCAATTCGAGGCAACGCCGCGGAAAGCCATCTGATTTCAGGAAGGCGAGACTAGCCATTGATGCGCTTTGTGCGTCAGGCTTTTGGCTCGAACGCCTGCTGGGTTTTGACCCAGCCAGGCTAAGTCGCTATGATTGCAGATCAAGCGCCATGAGGCTATGCGTCAAAACCCTTAGTCCCCCTGGGTCCCCATCATTAACCATTGTTTTCCTTATTATGCTTGTCATTATCCCCCATTATTGGCTGGTTAATATTGACCCATACCCATGATGATGCTTGAAAAACCAACCTTTTTGCGACTTGTTGACAAAGCAGCGGTTCTATCAGCGGCTCTGATGAACCATTGCACATCCTGATTTTTATATAAAGCTACTCTGAAACCATTTGTGAATCACATGGTAGTTCAACCATTGTGCTGTCAATCATGTGCCAACAATCACGCACCATTCTGGACTATACAACATGCATCAGTGTACCTCCCCACCATTGTTGAACCATCATTGACCATCATCAATCACTGCCGATAACCATTCACTGGTCACCATTGTTCACCACTATTCAACATCATTGATTAAGCATTGTCTTAGCCATTGTGAACTATCACTCAGAGACCATGATCATCATTTAGCTATCATCAGCAATCACAAACCATCATCAGTAACCATTGATTAACCATCCACCAGCCATTGACTAACCATTGATTACCCGTTGATTAACCATCATTTAACTATCACCAGCCACCATTGATCACGATCCTGCTTTACCAGCCACTGCTTTTTGACCATCCTGCTATCGATTGAACCACTGGACCCGCCATGGGCTTTGCCGTGGCTCTTTGAAGCAATGCCATCACCAAGAAGGCAGTAGGGTTAGCAGTGAAGATGTGGCGGTGAGAGTGGCTATGGATCAACAATTATTGATGATGGCTGGGGCAATTCCGTGTTCATGCTGACCTACGTAGGCCAACCATGATGAATGGTGGTTTAGTGACGGTTCATGATGGGGTACAACGGCCAAACAATGATGGTTATTGATTGGTTATTGATGGTTTTTGATTGGTTATAAGTTAGTTATAAGGGTTAATGAATCATCACTTGCTGATTACGAATAGTTACAGTGGTTAATCAACCAGTGATTGTAAACCATGATTGACCATTAATGATAGCCATTGGTTCAACATTTAATGGTTATGGATGGTTTACAATGGCTGCCTAGCTTGGTCCTTGCCCTCCCCCTGCAGAAGAGGACAGTTCATACAAGGTGGGCCCCCCTTGTTACAAGTCGATTAACAAGCTATTTAACTATAGTTATATCTTCCATGAATGGCAGTTCCCCAATAATTATAAGCCCACTTAGCTAACTAAGGGGCCCCACCTTGTATGAAGGGTTGCCATCGTAATGTTCCGACAAACCATGGCTAAACAATGGTGAAGCAAGGTGATGGACCGCGTTTGGATGATGCTTGACCATGGCCTATAGCCACATCAGTCATTAACCACGCATGATTAATAAGTAAGGGTTAATAGCTGTAGGTGATGATTAACCAACTATAGGTGATGAATGATTAGTTAATAAATATTGGTTAATATCTATAGCCACATTGTATCTATTAACTCGGTGGATTACAGCTATGAACTTAGCTTTTTAGCTTTTTTGGGACATGATTGATATACCATATAGCCACTAAAAGTTAGACTTTTAGCAAGGGATCTAAGAGCCACCAAATGAAGTATTAGGTATTAACCAAGTATCCAGCTGGTTCACTCATGATTCACCATCATTATTGACGCTTCTCTGGAGATTAGTATCCCCTAATACCAATCATTAATCAATACTAACCATTGATTAGCCAATATTTATTGACTAATCGTTCATCACCTATATACAGTTGGTTAATCATCACCTACAATTATTAACCCCTACTTATCAATCATTCATCACCAAGTTATTTGCTGGTTATTATCACCTATAGTAAATAATTGCAGGTGATATTAAGCTATAGTAAATAATGGTTAGTTTAACTATAGGTGATGATCACCAAGTTACAAAGCATTGATTAACCACTAGTTAGCCATTAGTTGTTTGCTTACAGGAAAAGATATCACCCTGACCCACTCTGCTGGTTGCCTCGCTGCAGTCCATTAGCAGATGCTGGACGCCAAAGCGTGCAGTTTTCGCAAACCGCCACTGGGCTGAGATGATTTGATGGGAGCCATGCCAAGATCCGGGGAGTTGGTAGGGAAAACATATGGGGGTTTCTCAAAATAGGGGTACCCCCAAATCACCCTATATCAACCATTTCTAGTAGCAAACCCACTATTTTTGGGTCCCCTATTTTGGGAAACCACCAAATGGAAACTGTGGGAAAACGCAACAACCCATCCCCACTTGTTGGCACCGGGACTGTGCTGCCCACCTCGTCCTCAAGAGTCGCACTGCTGGAGACTTTCACCTGCCTTGGAGGCAACGAACCAATGAAGGGAGCGATTACGACCCATAAGCCATCATCATCATCATCCTCATCACCATCATCATCATCACCATCATCATCATCATCATCACCATCATCATCATCATCATCACCATCATCATCATCACCATCATCATCATCATCATCATCATCATCATCATCATGGTCATCATCATCATCATCATCATCATCATCACCTTTAAAACTAAGAATAGCTACGGGATAAGTATGATGGGCTGAACTGGCAACTGGGAACAGCTGGGAACCAATAGCCACCAGTTAGTAGTGGACGGTCAATGCCAATGTTCCCGGCAATGCCATACAGCCATATAGCTTGCTTAACGAGTCCTGTTCATGCCAGTCCTCTTACCATGATCGGCTGACCGACTTTCTGCTATTTTTGTCAGATTTGCGCACAGCACGTTGAGGATTTGACTGCCTCAACCAACAACTAGCCATCATTAGACATAATGCTATTCCCTTTGACTGTTGGTGATTTCGTTGATGTCCCGTCCCACATTATTATTGGTTATCAACCATGTAAGCAGTGAACATGTACTTTAAATACCACAGTGTCCACAAAATCAACATTGCTGGTCATGGTTCATAACCAACGATAAGCTCTGGTAAACCAACATAAACCAACATAAACCAACACAAAGCAACATAAACCAACATAAACCAACATAAACCAACATAAACCAACATAAACCAACATAAAGCAACATAAACCAACATAAACCAACATAAACCAACATAAACCAACATAAACCAACATAAACCGACATAATCCAACATAAAGCAACATAAACCAACACCCTAATCTTCAACGGACCTCCATTTGAGGTCCTTTCGAAAGGACCTTCGATTTCACTAAGGGACCATCCATCCTATAGCTCTGACAGACTGAGGATGAACTTGATTTCTTTTGGTTTTGTATGAATGTTGGTTGGAACTGCTGGCAGGGGTGAGCGTGAAATACCGTGAAGATTCGTGAAAAGGACCTCCCACAGCGTGAAAGGACCTCCCACAGCGTGAAAGGACCGTGAATGGTGGACCCAAAATGAAGCCATTTTTTTCACAGAAGAATGATGGAAAAATGTGACGCAATTTTACGACAGCGTCGAACTTTCACGTACCATGTTAGTGTTAGAAGGGCCTTTGCCCAAAGGACCTCAATTAAAAGGCCTTTGGTACAGGGACTTCGTTTTGAGGGCCTTTGGAAGTCTAGGGAACATAAAGCAACATAAACCAACATAAACCAACATAAACCAACATAAAGCAACATAAAGCAACATAAACCAACATAAACCAACATAAAGCAACATAAAGCAACATAAACCAACATAAACCAACATAAAGCAACATAAAGCAACATAAACCAACATAAACCAACATAAAGCAACATAAAGCAACATAAACCAACATAAACCAACATAAAGCAACATAAAGCAACATAAACCAACATAAACCAACATAAAGCAACATAAAGCAACATAAACCAACATAAACCAACATAAAGCAACATAAAGCAACATAAACCAACATAAACCAACATAAAGCAACATAAAGCAACATAAACCAACATAAACCAACATAAAGCAACATAAAGCAACATAAACCAACATAAACCAACATAAAGCAACATAAAGCAACATAAACCAACATAAACCAACATAAAGCAACATAAAGCAACATAAACCAACATAAACCAACATAAAGCAACATAAAGCAACATAAACCAACATAAACCAACATAAAGCAACATAAAGCAACATAAACCAACATAAACCAACATAAAGCAACATAAAGCAACATAAACCAACATAAACCAACATAAAGCAACATAAAGCAACATAAACCAACATAAACCAACATAAAGCAACATAAAGCAACATAAACCAACATAAACCAACATAAAGCAACATAAAGCAACATAAACCAACATAAACCAACATAAAGCAACATAAAGCAACATAAACCAACATAAACCAACATAAAGCAACATAAAGCAACATAAACCAACATAAACCAACATAAAGCAACATAAAGCAACATAAACCAACATAAACCAACATAAAGCAACATAAAGCAACATAAACCAACATAAACCAACATAAAGCAACATAAAGCAACATAAACCAACATAAACCAACATAAAGCAACATAAAGCAACATAAACCAACATAAACCAACATAAAGCAACATAAAGCAACATAAACCAACATAAACCAACATAAAGCAACATAAAGCAACATAAACCAACATAAACCAACATAAAGCAACATAAAGCAACATAAACCAACATAAACCAACATAAAGCAACATAAAGCAACATAAACCAACATAAACCAACATAAAGCAACATAAAGCAACATAAACCAACATAAACCAACATAAAGCAACATAAAGCAACATAAACCAACATAAACCAACATAAAGCAACATAAAGCAACATAAACCAACATAAACCAACATAAAGCAACATAAAGCAACATAAACCAACATAAACCAACATAAAGCAACATAAAGCAACATAAACCAACATAAACCAACATAAAGCAACATAAAGCAACATAAACCAACATAAACCAACATAAAGCAACATAAAGCAACATAAACCAACATAAACCAACATAAAGCAACATAAAGCAACATAAACCAACATAAACCAACATAAAG
The DNA here is from genome assembly GCA_009767595.1 of Symbiodinium kawagutii. Taxonomy (NCBI): domain Eukaryota; class Dinophyceae; order Suessiales; family Symbiodiniaceae; genus Symbiodinium; species Symbiodinium kawagutii. The sequence continues at coordinate 141,819 of VSDK01024472.1, forward strand.
CAACATAAAGCAACATAAACCAACATAAACCAACATAAAGCAACATAAAGCAACATAAACCAACATAAACCAACATAAAGCAACATAAAGCAACATAAACCAACATAAACCAACATAAAGCAACATAAAGCAACATAAACCAACATAAACCAACATAAAGCAACATAAAGCAACATAAACCAACATAAACCAACATAAAGCAACATAAAGCAACATAAACCAACATAAACCAACATAAAGCAACATAAAGCAACATAAACCAACATAAACCAACATAAAGCAACATAAAGCAACATAAACCAACATAAACCAACATAAAGCAACATAAAGCAACATAAACCAACATAAACCAACATAAAGCAACATAAAGCAACATAAACCAACATAAACCAACATAAAGCAACATAAAGCAACATAAACCAACATAAACCAACATAAAGCAACATAAAGCAACATAAACCAACATAAACCAACATAAAGCAACATAAAGCAACATAAACCAACATAAACCAACATAAAGCAACATAAAGCAACATAAACCAACATAAACCAACATAAAGCAACATAAAGCAACATAAACCAACATAAACCAACATAAAGCAACATAAAGCAACATAAACCAACATAAACCAACATAAAGCAACATAAACCAACATAAACCAACATAAACCAACATAAACCAACATATAAACAATTATCAACCACTTGTTTCCACTAACCACTTGTTGCCATTGCTGGTTTGCTCATCCTCACCAGCTCACCGGACCATTCTGAGCATGACAGTCTTCAGGGCTTCAGCCTCAATGAACAACAACTGACGTCATGAAAGATGGGTGGTTTATTCATAGGGATTTCCCATTGATCTTTCATATTGCCATTATATTTTTTGCTATTGTTGCTTAGCCCCTAGAATTGTAGCCATTACCGTCGTATCAATGGTGATTTCAGTATATCAATGGTGATTTCAGCATCTCCCTTGACATTCAAAAGCAATGAGTTGAAGATTGACGGGGCCAGGATCGAAGACCTTCCGCGGTCGTGAGATGTTTGGTATCTCGGCATGGTTGGGAGGTGGACGAATCTCCCAATGTACGCTTACCCATTTGCTTATGCTTGGATATGGGTCGGTATGGGTACCACTTAGATGACACATACTGCAGGAGTTGTCGCAAGAGTGAACAAATTTGGAATGTTGGAACTTAGAATCCAGGCTGGGATAAGCAGCAATCTTCAATTAATTACTTATAACCCTAATCCAAGCCCCGAAACAGCGATACGGTTGATGGACAAAAGGAGCTGCGACTTTTGTAGGAATGGTCCACCTTCAATAATTACTATGGCTATGTTATCATACCTGTCAACCAATTGGCATTTGACGGCCTGTTCATCAACAGCAGTGAGCGTATCATTGCGGGGAGATGGGGTTCACCAATGGTCTTTCAAACAAGTCCAAACCGACATATACGGAAAAATTGCATCTGAATACATTGGATGTTTACATATGATTCATGTCATGGTTGATAGCTTCTGGCAATCTAATGGTTCGCAATGGAAAATCCACCAATAGACTTGATATTTCCTCAGGGTTTCTCCGGTTTCTCCATCTAAAAATTGTGGATTTCTTCGTTGCAAAGCGTTCGAACCTTTACACCTGGCGAAGTTATCAAGTGACCAATCAACTCGCCAGATCTGATTGCGGATGCAAGCACCAAAGTGCTGAGGTGATTGGTGGTCAAACCCAACAGGATTTCCAGCCCTGAAAACCAGTTTCTCATCAAATTCCCGATGGTCAAAACTGCTATCCTCCGCGATTTTCTTCATTTGTGAACCTGCTATCAAGATATCAAAAGCTGTGGTTCTAGTCATGGATAACTCGACAACAATCAACGAGACATCGTTACTCCCCAGTCAATTATCAGCCGACATAATTCTCATGTATTCTGACAGCTGACCATTGTTTTTCCATGCCTTTTCCATGGGTTTCCAGGTGAGCACAGGGGGCCCTGGACAGCGTGCGGGCTCCGGCTCCGCAAACACCGTCTCCTCGGCGAAGCTGGCTGAGCTCCCGCAGGCAATGGTAGTGAAGGACTGATGGCTTTATGTAGTAGACAAATGGCTGGTTTATCAAATGGTTATCTGATTGGTGGTTTTTGACATTTTTTATTTTCCCTATTATTCATCAACAATTGGTTGGTTGACTAATATGTTTCATGGGGGTTACAACCACCAACCAGTTACTACACATATAAATTGTTATTAGATGGTATATTTAATGTTGACACCATTACGGAATAACCAAATAATATAATTAAATGGTTTCTAAACTGGACGATTTGAATTACCTCGATTTTGAGAAACTATGAATATGGAACACACCAGCTATGGATGGCTATGGGTCAAGCAGTTAACCAACCAACTTTCATGGGGATACTGACCAGCAATACCAGGGAAACAGCTTGGTTAATGATACAGGAACCAGGGGTGATTTTGACCCACTGCCAAATCAATGAACGGGTTGTCATGAGTTACTTACTATGGGTTTTTCACAAGGTGATGGGATTCATAAGAATGATAGTTAATCAGTTAATCAATGAATGATGCTTGATTTAAAAACCATGGGAAAACCATGGGGGAACCCGGGAACCCTGAGAAAACCATAGGAAGCCCTGGGAAAACCAGGGGGAATCCAGGGAAGCCATAGGGAAACGATAGAAAATCCATCATCTTTGAGAGCAGTGATTTTTGGATGGTCAATACTTGGGTTTGAAATGGCAGATATTTCTATGAAACTGATGATCCAACCAGGAAACACGACATATCAAGTGGCGTAATGTACCAATCATTATCTTACCGCATCAGTTGCAGCATTGTACAGAACAATATGTTGTCAATGTATCAATCGTATGGAACAATCTATCCTTGAATGATGCTTGGCACCACGACTATCATATGCCAATATCCCTTCCCCTGCACTTGCTACGCAAAGAAATTCCACAGCAGCTGCCTTTACTCAATACGATGCTCACTGATAATTCATTCTTATAACCAAATATTATTAACAATCAAAACTATGCCAATAGCTAGAAATACGGCCAACCCTTGTGCTATGCCCCAACGTCGGTTGGGAAGAACCTTCTGGGGGCTTATTTTTCGTGGCCCTGCCAGTATTTTAGACACTCCTCATGATAACGTGGCGTACGGTTTTCTGGGCCTGAAGTCGGGAGTTCAGGGATGGAGTTCGTGGCAGGATGCGGAAAAGTTGCTGTCCCGGAACGCACTTTTTCTTGCTTTGGCAGCGATTGTTTCATAGAAACCATCAACCAGTTGGTTATGACACAATTATTGAAACGCCTTTTTTTGGTTCTCTCGTATTGCCCTTCTTGAAGTCTTCATAACACATATGGTGGTTTCTCAAAATAGGGGACCCAAAAAATGGTTGGTTTATTACTATAAATGACTAATAGTGGATGATTGGGGGGTACCCCTATTTTGAGACACACCCATATGAGCAACAGCTTTTATTTACGTATGAATAGTTTGATATTCGGGCGGAAGTGGGAATAGCACAAATATCCAGAATTCGCATGTAAAACGAGTCAGGAACTTCCCGAGAACGAGTTAGGCATGGTTTATAAAGCAAAGGCAGCTGCGCCGTTGGAAAACGAGTCTATTTGTCAAAACTAGCACGGGACTGGAAAACGAGTCAGGAACTTCCCGAAAATCTTTGTCATTGCAACGAACAATAAATTAAGTCCACCGCTCACATAGTTTTGTGGGGGTGCTTCCCTGATTGAATTCTTGATGAGACATACAGTTTTGCGGGCGTGGGACATTTGATGATCCGGATCATTCAATGGGAGCGGGTCTGCTGGCAGTCCCCGTTTTCAAGTCTTCATGAACAGAGAATGTCTTGTTGGTAACCCCTGTCACTCCTACACAGTGGTGCCCCCTGCAACACCGTGCGCTACCCCCCAACGGGGCGTAGCGCAATGGCTGCGGGTAGAAATAGCTGATACCCAGAAGTCATGGTCGGAGCAGTTATTGCTTGACATGGTATTGGCATGTATTAGCCATGATTCGCTACTAATCAGAATCAATTCTTGAGAAACTATGGGAGGAGTAACACGCAGTAACTTGTTGCTGACTCATTTAATAGCCCTTATTGGTTAATTAATCAGGAGCCCTGATTGGCTGCTAACCATGGTTGATTGTTGACGAACCATTCATCACTAGCGCATTGATTACCAAAGATTAGTCACCCACCATGAATTCACATACATTTACCTGGTTACTCAATACCATGGTTGACCACTTCCATTGGCCCATATAGTGGCTAATACCATGGTCATACTACTAGTAATAACCGCTTGCATTGGCCTTTTTTAACCATGGGTTTCTGGCTCCTACTTAGTCGACCACTTATTGCTAATAGGAACCATTAGTCCAACCATTAGTGAGGCTAATAACCATAGTGCTTCCTACTAGTTAACCATTATGATTACTAATCATGGAGGTTCCCACTAGTACCCATTAGTAGTAATGGTTAACTAGCTATTATTAGCCCAACTAATGTTGAACCATAGTGGTTCCTACTAATCATTGAGGTTCCAACCTTGGCTCATCGCCCAACATCCATGGCTTCGCTGTCGAGGCGAAGTCCTTCAAGTGGTCATTTTCCTCCACGACTTCGACGTCGAGCCTACCACCTACGTCATCCAGGTGCCCTGCACTCGGCATTGGTTGGCACACCGCCCAGGGGAAGGTCACCAGCTGGTTGGGCCTTGTAGGAAATGACAAAGAACCATTAAGGTGACTACCTTTGATTAGTTTATCACTATATGACTATAGTGACTAAAATGAGTTTATCACTATATGACGATATTTTTTTTTCCTTTGATTAGTTGGTTGCTCAGCATTGATAAAAAGTAATAGCAGTGGGGATACAATACAGCAATAACGTTGCTTCATTGGTTGCCTGGTGGTCGCAATTGGTTTTCGACAGGTATACAGTAACACCAAAGAATGAGCGATTGCTCCTTTCAAGAAGGAAACAGGTACATTAAATTGCCTCCGGCCATCCCGCCGGCCTCATTATAGCGCCTAGCTGCAGGATGTATTAAATAAAATTTGCCGTTCAAGCATGTGCGTTAGTGGAAAACATATTGGCGCAAAAACTTGATGTACAAGCGTGTTGGTGTAAAAACATGTTGGTGTAAAAGCTTGTTGGTGTAAAAATATGTTGGTGTAAAAACTTGTTGGTGCAAAAACTTGTTGGGGTAAAAACTTGTGCGTGTAAAAACATTTGGGTGTAAACACTTGTTGGTGTAAAATCATGGTGGTGTAAAAACTTGTTGGTGTAATAGTTTGTTGGTGTATAACCACTCGTTGGTGTAAAAACTTGTTGCTGTAAAAACTTGTTGGTGTAAAAACTTGTTGCTGTAAAAATTTGTTGGTGTAAAAACTTGTTGGTGTAAAAGCTTGTTGGCGAAAAAACATGTTGGTGTAAGAACTTGTTGGTGTAAAAACGTTCCGGTGTATAAACGTGGCAGCGATGATGGACAAGGCAAAAGTTGCAATACATTCGTGGAAAACACGCCCCCCAAATCATGAGAATGCATGTAAAGCCCAGGCTAAAATACGAGAACAAGGCATGTAAGGCACAGCGGAATATGATGGAACATGCGCATTTTCCCTACGTTTGGGCTGTGCAAATGCCAATGGCAGCGCTCATCCTTGTGCATGGGCAAGGACATGCATGGACGACGAAGAAAGTACCGTCGTGGGAGTTGAGCCTTTGACTTTTTGATTCCAAGTCACGCACTGGAATCTTTGACATGAGGAGGAGGAGGAAAGCATGAGACATGACTCAAGCAGAAGCAAAGCAAACATAAGAAGGCGAAAGTAAAGAAGATGGTGAAGAGGACGAGGGGGGGAGGGTTTCAGACGGTTCAAAAGTCCGTCGGGAAGGGAAAAGTTTACAGCTAAGCACAGTTCAACACAAACAGGCAACACATTCCATCAGACATGCCGGCAAGGCAGGCGGATTTCGCAGCATCCCAAAAACGAGGGTACATCTTGTGGATGAACCATTTCTCGTAATTAGTGATGGTACCTCAAAACTACAGCTACAGTATCAACGGCGCGCCTGAAACCGCATGCTCCATCCATTTCCATATTGCTATCCACTATGAATGGGATGCAAACCCCTCGTTTATCGTGCCATTTATGGGGCAGGACTCCCACACTGCAAAGCAGTGATTTTGGTGGTGTAAGAGCCAATTGTCTTGTGACATGCTCTTTGTTGGTCGTGAAGTACTAGTAAGCGTTAAACATGGCGAAGCACTACTAAGTCATTATTTGCCGCTATCGATAAAAGGTGGTGGACCATGGGCGTTTGGTAGTTGACGAAGGCTCCCAAAAGCAATGGCAAAGCATCGTTCACAATCATCAACTATGATTTACAAGGTCATAGCTATGGTCACCTGTGCTTGCAAGCACTTTCAACCAGTTGGAATTTTAGAAACATTATCAACCACAAGTAACCACTGTCATAATCAAGGTTTTATCATTCCATGATTAGCCATCATCAACTAGCAGCATTGTCAGCTATCATTAACCATTATCAAATTGTTATTATCATCATCATCGTCATCATCGTCATCAAATATTCTAAACCATTGTCACAAACCATGGCTTGAAATAGTAATGCTAATCATTAGGTATTCTAAAGCATCATCATTCACCATTGATTGAGATTAAACATCAATTAACCCTATCAATTCGCTGGTCAATGGTCAATCCATTGAGTGCGATCGCCATCAACTAGCCATGAATCATCAAGTATTCCAAACTATTATCATTAGCCATTGATTGACCATTGAACAATCATCAACTAACCATATCCATCAGCCATAAATTTCCATAAGCCATCATCAACCGTTAATCATAATAACATGTGAAAAAAAACCAAACAAGTGAAAAACTCATATCCATCAGCCATAAATTTCCATAAGCCATCATCAACCGCTAATCATAATAATCGTCAACCGTTAGCCATAAATCCTCAACTAACCATATGGTGGTTTCTTAGAATAGGGGTACCCCCCAATCATCCATTAGAAGTCATTTATAGTAATCATCAACTAAACCAACTAACCATAAATCATCCATTAGTAGTCATTTATGGTAATAAACCCACCATTTTTAGGGGTACCCCCATGGCTTGAGAAACTCCCACATCCAGCTGGTTGGTTCCCGTGCCGTGCCACGAGGTCGCTGCCTCCCCGCTTCAGCAGTTCCCCGAGAAACGCGGCGCCCTGTCCGGAGAACACGCCTTGGGAGACCTTTGTTCCGGTGACCTTGGCCGAAGGCGCGGCACGACACGGTCGCGAGTTCCGGCACGTTCCGGCCTTGGTGGAAACATTTTGATGTGCATATTATTGATGTTTATTGCGATTGATGCTTATCAATAGTAAAGGGAATAGTCTTATTTCAGTCATTTCTGAGAGTATTTACTTTTTTTGACGTGTCAATTAGAAGCTGCTGATCAGTGAATTTGTCGAAATTGAAATTGGTTGGTTCTTATTGGTTAGAAAGTCAGATGTGGGTATAGCCTAGGTATAGCCATTAACCAGCTTGGGATCTTCCCAGGCCCTACCTGTGGCTGGGTATGGATGTGCTGGGGTTTTTGCGACTTTTCAAAGGCAACACAGAATCAATGAAGAACAAATAAATAGCCAAGTGTTATTGATAATCGTGGTATTATAATCGACTTTCTAGCCTTTCTACGCATACCAAGCGACAAACTAGCCGTCCCTTGGAAAGGTGACACCGTTTGTTGGTCTACACTGATTTGACCTTGACCAACGAGTGATGCTGGCCGTATTTACTACCCATGTAACTGTGAAGCTGGGTTGAAATGATATAAACCCAGCCTCATCCAGCCTCCAGTTATTGACACAGATGACTTTTCAGGGTTTCACCTGCCGGTGCAACCAAAAACAACGGTGCCGGTGGCGGCAGTTGGTTGTAGTAGTTTCCACGCGCGGACTGTCTTCGGTCTCGTGCCACAGCATTTGCAGTGGCGGTACGAGGAAGCTAGAATACCTAACCCACTGGTCGAGTCAGGTCATTAACTCGTTTCACTGGTCTTGTCGCAGTGAATCTGGTGAGCGCAGCCGAAATGTGTTGCAGCTCCCGGCGGCTCAACTTCAAAGCAATTCCACTCAGCGGCGTTGTGACGCCCAAGTGGCACAAATTCAGGCCATTCACCATCGGAATGTCCAACTCAAAACTGGCAACAGCCTCTTTGACAAAAGCCTTGGCCAGTGCCACGGCAGAGGCAACGGTCGGCCGTTGAACTTGACAATGAGGTAGAACAGTAGGAGCCACCCAATGCAACCGCTGCGAAGGATGTGGGCGAGGAGTAGGACAATCCAAGCCTGTAAGAATCCATAGTGCCAGTTCCACGAAAGACAACTGCCAAGGAACCACATCTTGAGCAGTCGCCGTACCCCGTAGCCATGTGAGCATGGCCTCGGAGAACTGGCTGCCAAAGCGAGTTGCTAAGATCATAGCACGTAGATCTGGTAGCGGAGCAAGCAACTCTTGCCAAGTCAAAGGGCCCAAAAATGTCCGGTCAGGGACGGAGGGCTCATCAGTGTCAATCTCATCTTGGTGGGCGCTGTGCTGCACTGTGGCAGTGTAGCGTTCAGCAAGCGCAACGTGGAACGAAGCCAACCTCCGCAAGAGATGAGCTTGTCCATGATGATAGAGAAGTGCTCGTTGACGGAGAAGTTCTTCTTCAGCAGGATGAAGGCAATGCGCATCGTTAGCAGCAAGGTCCGCCCGCATGTTCCAGTAAGCGATCCACTCTTCCGGGTCTTGGAGTGGAAACCGCACAGGTTTGTGAGAGGACACATGCTGAATGCGAAGGTCAAAATCGCGAGCCCGAAGTTCGCTGCGAATCTCTTGCCATAGACCAAGATGTTTGGAGAATTCGCAGTTCAAATCGTCAAGCAGAAGAATGAGACCCTCCGCCACATACGCATTATCAATCCAAAGGGTGCCATGAAGACCCGCGGCACGAAGATGGCGAAGAGCAGCGAGGACTGCACAAAGTTCTGCAGCATCACTGCTGTGACACATTCCACCGCAAGCTCCTCGAAGAAGAACATAATCATGGGTTGCATCAACCACTGCATAGGCACCCGCCGCGAGATGAGGGAGTTGGCCATCACGGCAGGAGCCATCAGTGAAAAGGTCAACCGATTCATGAAGGCGTTGAACTGGAGTATAGTATTCCACGGCGGCCCGACCGGCACGGAGCCGTTTGAGGTGAACCGCTGCATGATTACGAGAAGGAAGAAGGCGAAATCGAAGAGAGTCGGGCAAAGTGGGCCAGTGCTGACCAACTTCCACATGGTCGGCATAGATGTCGCGACGGCCTGGACATGCTGTGCAACGATGTGAGAGCGAGTCCTGGGCACCACATAGAAGACATTGCAGGTTGCGACTGAGGTCAAAACGATGCTGTTGGGCAGGTTCAAGAAAGGTACCATCCTGCAAAGGTCCCAAAATCGCTCGTTGGTGGAGGGGTAGACGCTGAAGAACTCGTTCCAGTAAGTCCAAATCCACTCCGTCCAATTGATGAACATCTGAACGAGCTGCAAAAGGACGGGCGACATGCTGAGCCCACGCATCTTTTGCAATCCAGTACAACACGGATTCATCGTCTTTGAGCAAATTAAATGCAAACAGATCCCATCATGATCATAGAGGAATGGAGGGTCAATGTGCCAGCCCACTTGCTGACAGAGTTCCAGAAGCTTACCAAAAGGACCTTGACTGTCTCCACCCCGGTAGGACTGCATAAAGCGGGTCCACATGATGAGCAAACCAGGTTGCTTGAGGGCTACGCGACGAAACGTTCGAAGAGTAGACCAAAACTGGTAAAAGCCCGGATCCAATTGCATGGGACCAAAGAGAGCCAGGCGAATACCTGCATTGGCTCCAGCTCGATGATAGCGAAGGGCCTTCATAGTGCGAGTGCGAAGGGAAGCTATGTGTTGAGTTCCCAAGCGGCAAATAGAAATCCCATAGAAAGCGCGAGGCCAAAAGGCCTGGACCACAACCTTCCAAAGTAGGTGTTGCGAAACTCGAAGCCGAGAAAGCTTGATCCACAGCGGAGCCAAGGAATCCAGACGAGCTGTGGCGTCAACCACAGAATGGCGTTTGCCCAAGGTCAGAGGAGCACCCAAATCGCAGATATGAGTCACAACCGGCCAGCCAAGAACCTGTAGTTCCCCACGAGCTGCTGGATCCGAAGCCCACACCACACTCTTCCGCTGGTCGAGAGCCAGTCCCCACATTTCAGTCCACGCTTCCATGCAGGCAATAGAGGTGGCCAAAGTGGCTGGTGTGTCACACAGAATCTCCAAGTTGTCGACGTAACTAAGTGGAGTGGTGCGGCTGGTAAACGCACGCATGTAAGTGTGAAACGACAGATTGGCTGCCACCATAGCGATGCAAGAAAGGGCGCATCCTTCCGGCATGCCATAGTTGGAGCCGAGAGGGGCCCCCACAGCTTGGCCAAGACGGAAGCGACGTTGCATGCAGGTGAGAAAGTGTGACCATAGGGAAAGTACCTGGTCGGCCATGCCCAAACGTTGGAGTAGACGAAGAACTGGAAGACGAGGCAAAGACTCGAATGCTTTCTGCAGATCGGTAATGAAGCCGCAGCAAGGGGCCTGCTGAAGAATGGACAATTCCAAGAAGGCCTGCGTCATCATCCACATCTCTGTAGCCTCTCGTTGAGGAAGAAAACCAAATTGCCCAGGTCCATAGGTGTCACCCAAACAAGAGAGGAACTCAGTCGCGCGGATGCTGCTCCAAGCTCGATAGAGAATACTGTAGATAATGACTGGACGGAACTCCGAAATCTGGGCGGAGTCGTCCTTCTTGGGAAGAGGATGGATAAAGCCCGTCCGCATGGACTCCGGAAAGACTGAGTGGCTTTCCCAAGCGGAAATGTGGAGCAGGAGGTCTGTCTGATAGGCCGGTGGCATCCACTTCAGGTCATAGTGGGAGATACCATCGGGGCCACGAGCTGCCGACTCCTTGTACCGGTTGACGGTGGAGGTCCACTGTTGCATCGTCAGGGGACGGTAAGCTTGGGGACGGCGAGGCAAATAGACTTCGGCAAACCGAAAAATCCTGTCCCAATCCGAGCCAGAAGGCGCGGAATCTTTCCACCAGCGAGATCGCCAGAAGTGCTCTAAGGCCTCAAAAATATCAGGGACTGTGATGTAATGGCGAGTGAGTTCAATGGCATCACCCGGTTCAAGAGAGGTGGGTTCCGGCAAGGTCCACACCGGACCATCCACAGAGGCCACAGACAAAGGGCAATCCGAGGCTGTGAAGGTGTAGTAGTCCACGGAAGGCAGTGAAGTAGTCACATGAAGTTGTCTTTGGTCTTCCGACACTGCGAGGACTTCTGTCTCAGAACGATGTTCCACCCAAGACAGCGGAGCCTTGCCTGTGGGTTTCACCAAAGAAAAGACACGATGCTCTTGATGTTGAAGATGTGCCTGTAGAAGAGAACTGCGCTGCCGCGCATGCCATGATTCGAAACGTTTGTAGTTGATGTCGAAGTCCCGGAAGATGATCTCAATTTCGGAGAGAGTTGGAACCTGTGAAGGCAGAGTGCGAGGAGCTCCGGAAAGTTGTGAGGGTCGGCCAGGCCACCAGGACACAAAACCTCCATCGAATCCACGAGCTCGTTTGATGGATCTCCATAGTTCTGCACGATAGACCTGAGCATCCACATGTTCAGCACCGGCGCGAAGGGCATGTGGATGTGGAACATGAAGCAGAAGATCCTCCGTGTGCATATAGCTGTACACCTGATAGATGTCACCATGATAGGTGGTCCAGAGCTCCTGCTTTGGACCATACAGAGGGCGATAGTTGTGCAGCAAAGGGCAAGGAGACGCATCACATCGTCCTTGAAGATCAAGAGACTCGAAGAAAGAGTACATAGTCTGTCGACGTTCCATGACGACGGCTCGAAAAGGGCTGGTGGACATGTGGCCGTTTCGAAGATTGAGAGACCGGCTGCCAATCAAAACGACCTCCGGAATTGTCATCTGAGAGTCCAACAGGTCTTGGCGCTCTTTTACCAAGAGCAGGCGGCTGGTATCTCGAGTGGGTTGATGTAGTGGATCAAGGGGAGCTCGTTGAGTTTCACCCACTTCCCAAGTAGGTGAACCTGGTTGAAGGTCAGCCCAGGCCACCAGAATGCGAGTGCGAATCTGGAGGAAGGTCATAGTTGGCGTAACATGGACATGGAGAACTTCTGGGCGGAGAGCAGCAAGAGGATTCGGACGATAGAAGTACCAATCCTCCGCAGAATCGGGAAGAACGAAGTGCGGGAAATGATCATGTATCACAGGGCGGCCAGGCGCATCTGGAGATAGTGGATGTTCAGGATCTTGTCCAGGAAACAAAGGGATCTGAGGGTCCTCGGTAGCTCGTCGAAGGCGAACATTGTCCAGGAACTCCCAGAGAAACGAGAACTGTGCTGAGGGCGGCTGTGTATCATTGGTTTTAGGAGGGGACGCAACACCCACATGCTCCACACCTCCCAGATCAAAAGCAAATGCTCCAATGAAGTGCCACCACCAAAGAAGCCACCATAGAGCTCGACGACAAAATTGAAAATGCCGAGGAGTAGCGCATCGAGAGCGGGGCTGGCGACCCTGCTCGCGCTCAAATAGTCATTCCGTCTCGGATGCGCCCTTCAGACGCTTGCTCAGCAAGGCTTCCATGTGGCGGAAGCCATCTCGAATCTCCTGGGACATATGATCCAGTTGGCCACGTTGTTGACCCATCTGCTGCGTCAGCTGGCCAACTTCCTGTTGTTGGGAATTCACTTGGGCAGTCAATCCCTGTACTTGTTGGGTCAGCCGTTGGTTGGCATGACCGGCTTCCTGAAACCATTGTTCATATTTGCCCGTCTGGCGTTGGATCTCGGCCACATCCACTTCCAGTTTGGCAAACCGCTGTTCATGGGTAGTCTGAAGATTGGCAGTAACACGTTCCTCCAGTGAAGCAGTCATGGACTTGGGCTCCGGAGCTGCAAGTGCCTGTTGTGTAGGCTGAAAGGATTGCCAAGGATCACGGGCCAACCAAGGATCAGCGTCAGTACTCAAGCCTGGCGGGGGACCAGCAGGGCGGGAGCCGGAGGAGGAAGAAGGAGCATGCGCTGATTTGCGTAAGTGGTTCTGCGTTTTGGAGGTGCTCATCACCGGACGGGATGCAGGCGTCGAGGTTTGATCTTTGTGTAGAGCCACCATCACATCTCCAGCTGCGGTGGGCATGATCAGGGAAGGAGGATCCTCTGAAGAACCAACAAGCCATCCAGTGCCCTGTGCGTCAGAACGGCTCGGTTGAATCGGACGAGCTTTCCAGCCCCAACTCTTGAGCATTTGGATGACGCCCGTCTTCTGAGTGCCGTGAGGTAAAGGGCGAAGTTCGAAGATCTTGGTGACCTCAAAACCCAGGAACGGGACTTCTGGGTTAACCGTCACATGGAGCTGTTCCGCTTCCTTGGCAGGAACGCGGATGCCATACTTCTGTCCGAAACGGCAAATGGCAATCGCCTGCTCAGTGGTGCGAAACCGATGATTGGCATCCTGGAGGCTGCCGTGGGGCAACCAGACCACCGCAGTGCCTTGATCCAAGCCCTTGCCGTCTGCTTGACGAGGTTCCACATAAAGACCCTGCTGACCACTCAGGCGCTGCAAAGGCAAGCTCAAGATGCTGGGGATGCGGAAGAAAACGTGGAAGTAATCCGCCTCGGACGGAGATGTCTTTTTCCCTCGCAACGAACTCCATGAGCGGTTCCAAAGGTCCATCAGCACACTGTCAAGCTCCACGTCAACCGGGGCATGGAATCGGGGGCAATTGCCGCCACATTTCTGACCTTTGCAAAGTTGAAACGAAGGATGCTGTTGCATGATGGCACGAATGGGGGCCTTCACAAAATCTTCCCAAGCGGCTTGGTATTCATCTCGCAAGAGTGTGCCCTTGATGACAGTGGTCTCGATAGGAGTGCTAGCAACCACATCTTCTGCGCGGTGGCGGGCAATAGCACAGTCACCCAGTTGGACCAAGGATCCTTCAATGAGGATGGGCTCATTGGTAGGCCGATACAAAGCAGGATACCGAAGATTGTCGACAGGAAGAAGTCCATGATCCGACGAATCAATAGGGCTGGTAGTGAGCACCGCGAGTCCAGAAAGGGAGATGGAGCGGTTTTCACGCAGAAATGGCAACACATCTGAGACCCGTCCAAATGCCAGGCCAGAACGAAGGGCACCAACTTCTGCCATCTTGATCTGTGTGACTTCATGAGTCATGACCTCATCTTCATCGTCCTCCTTGGCAGGCGTGGAGGTAAGCTCAAAAGTGTTGGGAATCAACTCCAGAAAGTCCGGATTGATATCAACCGCGTCAAGGCGGGAACGTCCTGACCGCTGCGTCTTCTTGTCAACCCGAAATTTCTGCTGTCCTCGACGCTTGATTTGAGCTTCCAACTCGTCTGGTTTCACCCACAAAAAGCCATGCTTGGGCAGATTGCCAAGCTGCTTCAGGGCCTGCCAGGGGGATTTGGAGGAAAGAGCATGTTGCAAAGGCGTGGCGCCTAGCTTGTCCAAAGCTAGAGAAGCTCGTTCCTCCGTGCGATCTGGAGGGACACCATGTGCTTGTAGCAAATCTCGCAGTTGCCAAACCAAGTCTCGGTGTTCGGAGGAAGTGGCTTGGCCTGAGCGACCCCAGGCTTGTAGGTGTCCCAAAGGGCAGAGACAACGAAGCCGCCAGTGCCAGGTGAATTCATCAGGGGCGGTTCCCGAGGTCCACAAGGTCAAGGCATAGCCCAGGTGAAGGAGTAGAATCGTGCCACAGGTCTGAGTTCCTCGTTGATCAAAAGCGCGATGATGAGTCAAAGTCCAGGTTTGAAGACCCAGGAGACGTAGAAGCTGGCGAAGAAAGGTGCCAATGCGGAGCACGGGAGTGTCATCTTGACCGTCATAGACAATGACATGAAGCAAGCCACCCCTCACTTGAAGCTGAAGTAGGAACCAGTGACGATCGCAGGCCACCGCCAAGTACAAAGATCCATGGAGTGCAGCCAAACTCCAATGAGCGAATTCTGGGTGGGCGATGGGATCCGCAAACCATTGAGTGGCCTGTGCCGAGGGCATCCAATAGATGTGGGATCGGTCAGCAGCTCGAAAGAGGACGGATGCCATCAGATCCAGGCAAAGATCGGTCAGGCCCCCCACAGGAAGAGAGGGCATAGAGCCAAAAGCCATCAAGGTGGCAGCAGTCCAAAGACGTTCATCTAAAGCAAACGGCTGAAGGTGGACATCTGTCAACGAGGAGACATGGAGCTCCCAATGTTGAAGAACCTCAAAGGCGAAGATGCCTGGCGCAAAAGCGTGAGTCAGAGGAGCACGAGGATCCAACTCAGTGAGGATCGTGATCTCAACATGTTCTTGAGGAGTATCTCGACGTTGACGTTTGGGAAAGCGCACCAGAGTGTAGCCACAACTACCCGCAACAGTGGACGGTTGCAAGCAAGAGCCTGCTGGGAGTGGACCGAGATCATCACAAAGAAGTCGGCGAAAGCCCGGCCCGGCTCATCCCACTTGCGGAGAGCCTCCAGAAGATCCTGCATCTTAGACGTAGGAGATATCTTGTGGGCAAGGACAGCATCATCTGTGTAGATCTGGATGAACCGAGGAATCATGGCGAGCGAGAAAAGTTCATGAGCCAATCTGACCAAGCTCCGTTCCCAATCCAGGAAGAGCAATCTGGGAGAGGGAAGCTCAGCGAGCACACTCTCAGGTAGACCATTGGTCAAGGTCCAGAGAGCTTGAAGAGGTGCGGCACATTGACCAACAAGGCATAGTCCGGCACGAGGATCTGGGCCATAGTCATAGGAAGGCGGAATGGTGCATAGGAGTCCTGCTTCAGCTGGGTGAAGGAATCGCGGAGAATCATCAGCGCGACTGAGGATGTAATAGCCACGGAGGCCACCTGATTGTAATCGCAGAGGTGACAAGCCTTGAGAGCGGCAACCGCAAGGACATGCCGTCAAGGCACATCCATACGAATGTAGGATGCATGGAGCTGGGGCGGAGGCCAGCAGAAGTCGTTCGTCTGCACCATAGAGCGGGTTCTCGTAGGCTTGAATCTCCTGGGCCGAGAGACGAAGTGAGTGCTCCGCCTCGGTGGTCCACACTGGCCAACAGTCAATCAGGTCACCCACAGTCTTCAAGGTGTCCACCACCGGCATAGATGGGAAAGGTCGAAGGTCATAGTCGGCAGGGATCATCAGAAGCCACCAACGAGTGCGTCGGCAAGGCCAGGACTCATGAAGATCCAAAATGCGTTGCGTGAAATGCTTGCCCATAGACCAGGCCAGAAGTTGAAGATGGTCTTGAACATAGGAGGCTGTCATAGCCCCCGGAACGCATTCCAACAGCAGACCCCATCCCTGTTGTTCCCAAAAAGATTTACAAACACCGTAGAACACTTTGGCCCGGGGGTCCTCTGCACCACGGCCATCTCCTTGTTGTGAAAGAGGTTGGCAAGGGAAGCCACTGAACTGCATACCACGGGCTGGGCGAGTGGCTGCATGAAGACGAGCACGATCACCTGGGCAAAGAATATCACCTTGGAGAACGGGATGGGAAACATTGCGACGAAGGACATCGCAGGCCAGTCCATTGATGTCCATGGCGGCCAAACCATGGAACCCCAAATCCTTGGCTGCCAAACCCATGCAACCAAGTCCTGCGCAGGATTCCTTAAACGTTCGAGGTTCCAGGGAATCTGGAATGGGAATGCAAACGGTCTGCTCATCCATCTCGAAAAGGAACCTGCCATTCTCAAAGACCACCTTGGCATCATAGAGAGTCACCAGGCGATCTGTGTCAATCGAGGGACTGACCCCTCCCGGAAGGTGTTGCCCATGTGCTGGCAACTCCACTGATTGTGCCTGTACGCGCACAAGGCCAGACCAGCGAGAGCCATGAGATGAGGCGTTCACAAACGCGTCCATGGGTTGGAGCAATCTCTCAACCTTCAGCCGGCCCGGACTACCAACTGAGAGGCACTTGAGCCGAGTCTTGTAGTAGTTTCCAAAACAAAACCCCAGGTGTGACAAAAAATTGAGCTTCAACCAAGGGAATCAGTAGGCAAACAAGGATTTACTGTTGATACCAGATGTTTATCCGCCAAACGCGAAGGCTTATATACTTCAACTTGGTCACCATTGACCAATCATGAATTAGGCACAACCACTGGCTGACCATTCGTCAAGCAACGTAGCATCAATCAACCAGCTACTAAGCCATTTATCAAGCTATTCATCAATCACTATTATCAACCATCAACCAACCATTCATCAATTCACCACAAGTCACAAACCATTGGGTCGCACCATGAATCCAACAATTAACCCACCATTAATCCAATCATTAACCCACCATGAATCCAACTACCAACAACTATAAACCAACCATTCATCCACTGGTGAAGCATTGGAACCAGGTACCAGTCAACCCTCATGGGGCGCCAGCTGCTGGTGACCTGGCGGCCCTGTCGCCAGGCGTGGTCGGCCCGCAGCGCTTGGAGCTTCCCAGCGACGGACCCGGAGTGCTCTCGGTGGTGACCTTCGGGCCGCGATCCAACGGATCCAACGGGATGGCCGTGCTGTGCTGCCCAGGTGGGGAAGGGTGGGGAGGTGGGGGAGGGTGGTTGGGGAGGGTTGGTTCATGGGTGGTTAAGGATGGTTGGTTAAGGTGGGACCATGGTTGGAAGGATGGTTGGGAAAGGTGGTTGAAAACGATTCATGACTTCATGAGCTGATGGTGGAGGATGGTTCGTGATGGTTGGTTAAGGATGGTGTTGATGATGACTTGGTGAATCAACTGGAGAGGAATAGTCGTGGTCAATGATTAATGGTTAATAGTTGGAAAAGTCGGTCTTTGTTGCTGGTTGGTTGAGAATGGTTGGTGCATGATCAACTGGAGACAGAAAATGGTTAATAATGGTTGAGAATTGGAATGTTGATTGTGTAATAATGATGGTTCATAAATATGTATTTTTCGGCCCTCCTTAACCAAACATCATTGACCAACGTTGCTTGATACTGTTTTTAGGTAGCAACATCAGTAGGTATGTACCTCCTAGATCTGCTTGGTTGTTGGTTGATGCCGATGTTGCCTGGCTGGTTGAAGTGTCGGTGCACCGAGTCGAGTCGATGATTTACCTCATGGATATGGTTCTGGTCTGTCGCAATAAATTCAACCTAAGCCAGTTAGCATCATAGTAAAAGGAAAGACGTGCCGCACAGGAGCAACACCGACATGGTTGTTTACACCTGACCTATGTTTTTGATTGATTCACAAAGAATAAACAATTACAACACAACCTATGGACAATATCATGATGTCAAGCAACAAGGGTCCGCTATGTCTCATGATGTGAAGCAACAACTGGCGGTTCCGGGAGGTACATACCTACTATTGTTGCTCAACAAGAAAATCGCAACAAACACATTTTGGTGAATGATGTTTGGAAGGATATATTTTAATAATTTTTTATCATTCAAAAGCAGATCAGGGTATTTTAAGGATGCCTGGCAAAGGTGGTTTATCCACTGCTCTGCGTCACACGTTACGCGCGACAGGTTGTTACGAGTGCTTTGAGGGGCCTTCGTGCCTCTACAATCGTCTGGCCAGCGAGTTGCCTCAACAAGGCCGCGAAGTGATTTTCTGTCACCGTTGAGGCATAGCCAACTGCAACGTGTTCGGTGAAGGGCTGGTTTTTTGGGGGATGTTTGGTGAAGGGCTGGTTTCTTGATGTTTTTTGGGGGATGTTTTGTATTTGATGAAGTGTTGGCAACTGAGAATTCCTGGTGTGCCATTCTTGGAACGAAAATTTTTGTCGTTGGAAATGGACGCAAACCAGTGGACATCATGGGGATCAAACCAGGAAAATTGCCATGAATCATGCGGAAAAATGGCCATGAAAAAAGCAGAGTTTTCCTGGTTTCATCCCGGCGGGTTGTGCCTTTGCACTTTGTTCCCTCCAGGCTACACTGTGGTACAGCTGGCATATCGACCACCCGCAGATGATGAAGAGGAAGCAACAGATGCTGGAACAGGAATCAGGTGGGCATTAAACCTGCAGAGATTATGGGGATTTCTTCAAATCGGGACCCCCCCAAGTTCTGGATGATTTACTACTGTAAATGATTGACAAACTGGATGATTTGGAATTTGGGTGTTCCCTCTTTTGAGAAACCACCATGTGGGGGATCGTGAGGGCAATGAAAGGTCATAACAGGTCCTGAGGATCGCAATCGCAGTTGATGAGACACACCAACCAATGCAACTGCGAAAATTTGGCAAGTGCTGTTTGGCCATCCAACTTGGTGACCAGCCATTTCAACAAGGGCCAGGTGCCAGCATGTGACCGTGGAGCTACCCACCCAGCAAGGATGACTCCCCCAGTTGTGGCACCACCACGGGTGGCTAAGGAAGACGTCATGACCTGCATCGATTGGTTGGTGAAGACCTTTCGCTCCGTGGTGCTGGTGGGTTGGTCTATGGGCTCCGCCGCCGTGGTGGAGGAGTGGAGCATGGCGTGGTTGGGGGGTCCAATGGGTCCAATGGGTCCAACCATCCTGGACCATGGGAAAGGATGGCAATCTCCTCATGGGTAGTTCTCCTTCCAGTCGTTTCCGGCTTCGTAGGCCGCGTACCTCCGCCGGCACCTGCCGCATCTCCGTGGCGTCGTGACGCTGGCGGCGCAGACCAGCGGCACGCGCAACGCCAAGCACCTGCAGGCAGCGCCCTCGGGGGTGGCGCCGGGGTCCGTCAACCGACGGGTTGACCTATGAACCATCGTGAACCATCACGAACTACCAGCTGAGTAAGCTGAAATCATGAACTAGCAGCTGAGTTAGCTGATTTGCCAGCTGACGAACGGTGATTCAGCA
>VSDK01024472.1:161912-211835 GCA_009767595.1 Symbiodinium kawagutii
GCAGGAATTTAATTAGTGGGTTGAACCATGCTGAGCCATTTTCAACATGATGATCAATCAGCATCAACCATCAGAAATCATTCAGGGTGACCCGTATCACTCCCTGGTATTGTGACCCTTTGGTGAATCGGCGACTAAGCAGCTGGTTATCACGACCAGGTGGTGAATTCACCATTCGAGCATGCAACAGCTTGTTCAAATGTTGGTTCAAGATCTGGTTTATCAACCAAATTCAAGTACAGTATACAATTCACAATTTGATGAACAGCAACACATGTTTGAAATACCAAGTGGTTCATTGATGCTGAAGTCTCACCACGATGATCATAATCGATGGTGAATCAGCTGGCGAAGGATCACCAAGTGCCTGCTGGCTAAGCTGCCATCCTCC
Source organism: Symbiodinium kawagutii (assembly GCA_009767595.1). Classification (NCBI taxonomy): domain Eukaryota; class Dinophyceae; order Suessiales; family Symbiodiniaceae; genus Symbiodinium; species Symbiodinium kawagutii. The sequence goes on from VSDK01024472.1 coordinate 162,304, forward strand.
AGCCAGGGTGTCATCGGGCACCACGGGCTCCTCCAGGTGCCCCTGCTGGCCCTGCACGGCGAAGCGGACACGGTGCTGCGCCCCGAGTGCTCCAAGACCCTGGTGCTGCGGGCCACCGAAGGCGGGCACCGCGACGTGCGGCTGCGGCTGCTGAAGGACGACACGCACCGCGTGGAATCGGCGCTGCCGCAGGTGCTGGACTTCATCCAGGAGATGCAGAGGACAAAATGAGGATGGGAAAAAACATGAACAAAAGTGGAGGGAGATGATGATGGATGGGAGTTGGGGGATGTTGAGGGGATGTTGGGGGTTTGAGGTGGTTTTGGATTGGGTGGATTGGGTTGGGTTGAGTCGGATTGAGTTGGATTGGATTGGTTGGTGGCAACGTCAGGGCGTGCATGTGGCGAAGTTTGCCTTCATGAGTTCGGATGAATTGCCGGGAATCACGGTTGACAATCATCCATGACAATTATTTATTGATTATCATGAATCACTGAATCACTGAGTGCTGACCACCCTTGACCATCAATGTTCACTATCGCATCATCAACATTTCATCGTTTACTGAAGCCCGCGGCCTTTCAATCAGCTAGTTCTGCAGCAGAAACCAACCCCTTGAACTACGGGGATTATCTCTGATTGACCACTCCCCAGCGGTTGAAAACCAACATGTACCAGCTGGTTATCCTGATTATCCACCAATTCAGCATCATAATTATCAATAAAGCATCACTAATCAACCATCAACCATGGCTACCCTTAATGACCCATGGCCGCTGGAAATTCCCATGTCCCTCATGTTGCTGACCACTGATCGTTCGAGAACGGCCGCCAAGGTTGGGCCTTGCCCGTGAGCGACGATCAGGAAGTGTGGAGTGTGGATCAGTCACCCAGAGCCAGCAAAACCTAATGACTTTGGTCAAGGCTTTAACCAACCAATTTCATGGGGATAAAAACCAACAAACTCATGGAGAAAACAATGGTTAATGATAGGGGGACCAGGGGGACTAAGGGTTTTGACCCGCTGCCAAATAACTCTAGGGGGGTTCTCAAAATAAAGGGGCCCAAATCGTCATAAATCAATAGTCATGACTATAGAAAATCCTCCTCTACCAACCATTTATTGGTACCAGCCATTTTTGGGGTCCCCTATTTTGAGACCCGGATGTTCTGAATATTGAGTCACAATATTCCACAGTACAGTTGGGACCGAATATAGATGGAAGACACAATATAGTTCGTCCAGCAAGACCCAATATTCCAACAATACCCAATCTATTCCACAAAACCTGGCAATTTGATTGCTGACCAGACGTTAAAGTGCCGATCTCCTTGTTCTCGTATTGTTTTTGTTGTCGGTGTGGGTTACAGCTGGTGATCTTTCTTCGTTGCCATCATGAATCGTCACTGATCCCCACAAAGCATCATCACCGCTGGCTGTTCCCCTTCAACCAGTCGTCAACATGATCAATCTGCTTATCGACCATGAACAGTCATTAGTGATTAGTTGACCGGAACCAACCAGTGGTTGATAATCAGATAATAGTAGTTCCTGAGGGAAGTCATTGGTTGCCAACAAGTCCCTCAGGAACCACTATCAGTCATTATATGCCAACAGTAATGACCAGTGTCAGCCATCATTGCGAAAATCACATGTAACGATGAGAGTCCTCAATTGTATCGTCACATACATATATTAACCATAACATTGACCATCATCACAACCATCATTGTGGTCACTAAAACTCTCGTTACAGCCATGAATATAAATTATGAGCATCAGCACTAATTTATTGGCGATCATTGCAAAGCATCATGTTAGTCATCCTTTCAAAGCATCATGAGATTTTCAAGACTGACGTGTGTTTTTTTCACACATGTTAAGCCTTCAGCTTCAACATCATCCCAAAGCATCATGAGATAAACCATCCTGAGATAAACCATCATGAGATATACCATCACGAGACAGACCATCATCAATCAACATGAATAATATCTTTAATGATGGTTTGGGATGATAGTTATCTCACGTTATTCTTAAGATGATATGGCCAGCAGTAAGGACATCAAGCATAGGATATCACTCCACCGAGGCCACCCTTGGTGGATGATGAAGGGAACCAGGTCCGGTGGGTACCGTGCAACGTGAGCCACGCAACGTTCCCGGGAGCGACAAAGGTGCCTGTTGACGACTGAAATCTTTGGGTAAAGACATACCTTTGGCTCAACAGCTTTGTCCATTGGAACAACCAGTTGTTTGGTAGAATCTATTCTGGTTGGTAGATTTTTGAAGTGATTCTGATTGGTTTTTGTTACTTATCAGCTACCACTATCGAGCACTCACCATGGATCACTCAAGAAAGGGCTAGTTGTGATGTTCACCACATGGACCGACCACCATATTAGGGTGTAGATATGGACCCAGGATTCACCAACGATCAGCTCCCGAAAAGAACGCCTCGGGTGGCTTAGGTAACATAGAGACCTAATATAGCTGGATCCTACGGCAAAATCCAGGCATTTCAATGGTCCCAGCCAGAATGAATAAGATGGTTTTATGTGGTTTTAGCTGGTTTTTGCTGCATTTTTCTGGATTTAGCTGGTTTTTGCGATGGATTTTAGTGAGTGACATGTTCCAGTGGGGCGTAGTGGTGGCATCCTGCAGGTAGATGAGTCTACGCAGGAAATGCGCCTGCAGGCAGGAGTTCTCGCTCTGGGCTGCCGGGGGAACCGAGGGAAACGTTGCCAAGTGCCACCAGCCGCGATGCTGGGGAAGGCGCAGGGAGTGATAGCGGCTGGCAAGATATGGATTGTTACTATGCAACCGTAAGCAACATCAACTTCATTATCATGTCAATATAATGAACGGTTCAAGCACATTTTGGCTCAAGCACATTTGGTTCAAAAAGCAGTGCGAGTTTGGTAAGACCTTCCAGGAGCCTTGTGCTTTTGTGCAATTCAGGAAGAGCACTCTGCCGTAGTACAAATCTTCGGCGCAGTCCGTTCGGACCGGTGGAGCCAACGGTGGCCCCAGGGCCGGGCACCTACAGTCCAAATCTGGACTACGTCAGGTGGCCAGCCATTCGGACCTCGGCGCCCAAACAAGCCAAGACGCGCGCGCGCAAATTGTTGAGGATCCACTACTCCGCGCCAACAAGTCTGTTCTCTCTGCAGGCAGGGCAATCTTTCCGATCGTATTTGGGTTGGCGCCAAGCTGGGAAATGGTGGCTTCAGGGCCGTTTTTAGTGCCCCTGGACGTGCTCAGGAATGTCCTGTCCCGCCGCGAAGCCTTCCTCCCAGCCATGGACCACGAGAACGTGGTGAGGTTCCACGGCCTAAAGGCATTCAGGGCCAAGGCGCTTGCCATCCCTTGTCATGGAGAGGGTAGAGGGCAGCTTTGCAAAGGCGCTGCAGGACGGCCTCAAAGTGGACATCCCGCAGATGGCGTCCAAATTTGCCGCCGGCATCCGCCACGTCCACAGCAGGCAAGTCGCCACAGGGGCGTCGAACGCGGGAACCTGCTGATGGATCTTGAGGGCGGGAACCGTGTCTGCCTCGCAGACTTTGGATCGGCTTACCGCCGCTACTCGGCTGATGGTGCCGGAGGGCCCCCTACTTTTCATGGCGCCTGACATGTTCAGTGGCAACTACGGCCGCAAGGTAGACTATTGGGCTTTCGGCCTGACCGCGTTCACGATGTCTTTCGGGTGCTTGCACGTTGAATCCCCCGAGGAAGTTGCTCTCGATATCGGCCCTTTCCGACATCACTGGAGAAGCGCCATCAAGTACACTAAGGCGTTTCCGGCCCAACAAGTGGATCACGCCGGAAGAAATTCAGGTCGAGGTATGTTCCGGCCTTTGTTGTTTGTGCTGCAGATACGTACGTCGAAGTTGTTTGTTTGTCCGGCCGGCGTCCAGTCTTTCCCTAGTTTGGTCCAGTTTCCTGTTGCCTTTTCCACAGTGGTCAAGGAGAGGACCTCGCGGTCGCTGAGTTGGGACTGTGTCCACGTGTGCTCCCAGTGTCCGTTTTTCCCTTCTTTTGCTGGGCTCACCGTCGTTTGGTGGCGTCCACGCAAGAGTCCGTTGAGTGTTTCGACCTTGGCAAGTTGACTCATCGGTAAAAACCGCCCGCTCTACCCGGGTTCCAGAAAGTGGGGTTGTACGCGCATGGTCGGCGCGCCCATTTTAGGCTGTGGCTTTACTTGGTGTTTCCTGGAAAATTTTGTGGCTAGTTTCGTCGCTGCCATCATCATCATCATCATCATCATCATCATCATCATCATCGTCACCATCATCATCATGATCATCATCATCATCATGATCATCACCATCATCATCACATATCATCACCATCATCATCATCATCACCTTCATCGCCACCACCATCATCACCATCATCGCCACCACCATCATCATCATCATCATCATCATCATCAACTACTAAAAAAATATTGACACAATATTTCAACAATCTCACAAGCATTCGGGATCTTCGGCAGGGTTAGAAACAATTACAAGTCTCAAAAGAGCAATTTCGTCAATTTTAGAAACAATCTCAACTTTTTAAAAGCAATTTTGAAACAATTTTGGAAACAATGTGAGAAACAATTTCAATAATTTTAGACACAGTGTTAAAAACAACTGCGCAAATTCTAAGAACAATTCTCGAAACAAACCTAGAGAAAAACATTTTAAACAAACTTGAAAGCAATTGACGCAAATTTAGAAACAGTCGAAACAATTTCAACAACAATTTCAACAATTTTCGTGATTTTTACGGACTCCCGCCGCTTATCCCCACTAGTGTGCCAACCTGACATAATTTCTGACATATATGCTTACATATTTTGATTTTATCGCATTCAATCTAGCCTACATCCTGCCATTATATCTGACATATCTTTTCGCATATCTTTTGAAATTTTATCTGGCATAGCTTCTGGCATTCCATTTAGCATAGGGCATACCCAAGAGTCGTTGATTACACCAGGTTTCACCAAACTGGTACCCATGTGGGGGGAGGATCGCCCATGATCAGCTGACTGAGAGCTGACTTTGGAACCAATCGAAACTTGATGTTGGGTTCGGATTATTTTGCTTTGAACTGGGCACTCAACAGTAATAGGATTTGACTCATTCTCACCAGGTTTTCAAGTGTGAATTCAAGTGAAGCACAATGAAACAAACGCATTGAAGTTGGTATGTCCAAAACTGCTCTAGCCTCAACATATCGCACCCCAAACAATATATATATATATATATATAAGAAGTTCAGCCATGTCGGTGTCAGCAGTGCAAGCTCAACCCTTTCAGTAGCTGGTGTGGTGTTGGTGTGTATAGTTTTCGCTAGAACTGAAGAAGTGCAATAGTTGATCAATTGCTGCAACAACACTTCAAAACGAGTGAGCAATTCATGGGCGTCGGTAGAACTATCAACCAGATTCAATTCCTTCATAGTTGATCAGCTATGGTGGATGGATTTTTTCCCACCCGTTTCAGGAATGGATTGGCAGCAACCCTCCGTTGATGAACATCGTGGGGCCCTTGCTGGCCAAACCAGGCGGGGAGGACCGCATGCAGTTTGGCTTGCAGAGAACTTCATTGGTTCCCCACGACGTGGAAGACAAGAACAGTTGAAGTTCACCACCGTTGATACTGGTTGACGCCTGCCAAGTATCAATGTTGGTTGATGTAGCATGACAATAATATTCAATGATGGTTAATCATGATAATGAGGCGAACAGTATTGTTTGATAATGATTGATCCATGGTGACTCACAATGATTATATAATCCGGATGTTCATGCTAGTCAATCATGGTTGACTTTGTTTCAAGACGGAAATTCACAAGCAAACAGCCGGCGATATTAGCATCAGGTGCCGCATCCCGGGACGTTTTCAAACGATTTGCATTTGTAGAAAGAAAGGGTCTAACTCACTGGGAGTATTTCAACTTATACACCTACCAGATTTACCGTACCCAGTTTTTCGGCATTTCTTTGCATGGCACTTGTCCGGGAACGCGGTCGCGATGTGAAAACGGATTTTCGTTTGCATGGCTGCTTCATTTCATTCTTTACCAACCATCATTAAGCATTAATTAAGCATCAAATAGAAGTAGTTAACCATTGAGTCATTAAGTGCTGATTTCGTTAGTGGCTAACCATTAACTTTGTTAGTAATTATCCAAATCTTAACAGTAGTTAACTATCATTAGCAGTTGGAAGAGGTCCATGTGTTTTTTCAAGTTGGACAAGCTCAGCCGAGATGACCCCCCAGGTCATGGGGTTTTTTGACGTGTGGCAACGAAAGCAACGCATAAACGTGCACTGGTCCTTCTGTGGTTAGTCTTGATGGTCATTTCACGAATGATTGACCATGATTTACGCCTCGGAACCAGCAGTTGCAACTCGCATCAACCACTATTAACCAACTTGTTAAAGACAATTTAATCACCTATGATTTTCACCATCACTTACCTGCTGGTCAACAATGTTGGTGTCAGCACTTTCGAGTTTCTACACCAGATTGCTCGCCACAAGATCAGTGGCCCATATGGAGCATTTAATCACTTCTGGATCGCGAAGATCAAACCTCCAATCAACCAGTTCAGATCAGTCAGTTATATCCAGTAAAGTAGCTGTGCGTCGATACCCTGTACCCCTTGTGTGCGATCATTAGTAATTGTGTTCCCTGTTGTTGGTCATTATCCCCTATAAGATTGATGGTTAATATTGAGCCATAGCCACATATAGCTGGTATAACCCCTGTAATTGCTGGTTAGTATCAGCTAATATCAACCATGATTAACCATCATGTTTATCATCTATCCGCCATTGGTACCATTGGTTGTGGATCATATTTAGCCATGGCCAAATCATGATCCACAACCCCCTCTATTCTTTGTTGATTGGTCTCCCCTCATATCGATCATTACTTTATTATTATGAACCATCAACAATTAACCAGTACTAACTATTGACCATGAGTTAATCGCCTATTTATTATCCTCTTAAATTGCTATTAGTTTCATTATCAATCATGGTTTTAAACGCCTATTAACCACTAGTCATTAATCACCTACTAAGCGTTAGTCATTACATAGTCACCTATTATCATTAAGCACATATCCCATCTAGTTGTACGCATTTGCTGGTTATGAATCTGTAATCCCACTACCACCAATGATAATCATAGTATTAATGGTTGGTTAATGATTTAGCAATGGTGAATTAATCCCCTGTCATCCCCAATTATCTCCTTTAATAATTGCTGGCTATTATCCCCTATCAATCATTCATCACTATCAGTCCCGTATGAAACCATTACTTAAATCATCATCAATCATTACTTATGATCATTAGTCATTTATCATCATCAGTTACTTTCCCATATATAATATTGACCAGGTAATCCCCTAGTACTATGATAGGATCATAACTAATGACTAATGAGAATAGGGGGTCATTAATTAGTAATAAATAACTACTGACTAATGACCAATGATCACTAATCATGACCTAATGTTAGTAATCCCCCATAGCCAAATCATGACCCACTACACGGCTTCCATGGAGCCGTGGATCGCAGGCCCAGAAGCCAGAGAAGCCGTGCGTCAGGACACCCAAAAAGCGGCTGGTGGCCAGCATGATGCGCAGCTACCACCTGGTGGTTGGGATGGTTGGGATGGTCATGGGGGACCGCCGTAGGGGATGTTAAGGGGTTATGATCTGCTAAAGGGCTATGGGTCAGTATTGGCCAATCAATAGTGGGGGATGATAACCAACAATTTCATAGGTACAACAATGGTTAATGATAGGGGAACCAGAGGGACTAAGCGTTTTGACGCACTGCCATAGCTAGTACCATGGTGAAATCTCCACATTATTCGTGGATGAAAACGCGTATGACGTTGTGACCCCTGGCTACAGCCGGAACCATGGTGGAATTAACCATGAGTATCCGATGTCATCCTAGTTTTGAGCACAGTGAGACCAATCAGGATGATGATTGTGGGACAGCAATGCTGACCCGTTCTATGAGTTTTCTTTACATAACATGACATTAAAAAATAGTAGTTGCAGAAACCAACCATTGTGAATGACCATGATTATCCAGGATATGTGACCAAGATTTTGCCCATTGTCAGCAGTTGCTGATCATTAGTGACCATGGTTGACCATTAATTGGCTACCACTGAACTTTATCAACACTTACGGTGACCACGATCAACAATCATGAGAATGTGGGATGCACCTCCAAAATTTCGTGGCCTTGTAGTGCTTGCAGAAGAACAGATATAGATCAAAAGGGATTTGCTGAGATTCCGTATTGATCATCGGTGAAATTCCATTGCTGACCTTTGTATACTTTGAGATTCCATGTGGATCATCTCTGTTTATGGTGAAATTCCATTGCTGACCTCTGTCATTTGTATACTTTGAGATTCCATGTGGATCATCTCTGTTTATGGTGAAATTCCATTGCTGACCTTTGTCATTTGTATACTTTGAGATTCCATGTGGTTCATCTCTGTTTATGGTGAAATTCCATTGCTGACCTTTGTCATTTGTATACTTTGAGATTCCATGTGGTTCATCTCTGTTTATGGTAAAATTCCATTGGTAATCTCTGTTCATAGTGCAATTCCATATTGGAATGCAAGATTGTTGGGAGACTTCATTGACAGCTGGATCTCCATGGATCTCCTGAAAAATAATTGTCATTGTTGAGCATTTTGATTGACCATCTTTATCAACAAGTAGCGAAAATGGGTGTCTCTCAAATTGGTGAAAATTCACAAAATCGCCAGTCTTCATCACAGTTTTAGCAGAAACTGGCTAGTCAGGATTGATGATACATCCTGATTTTCAAGTGCTGTAAGTCCAAAGGATGAACCCTTGGAATCCCAGGGAGTATCAACCAATACACCTTTCCTCACCACCATCAGGTGCAGAACTTGAGAAGTGCGAGCTGTCTGAGTGGGGCCCCCAGCTGGTTGGTCAGGGTCGGAGCTATGAAAAACCGAGAGACATAGCATCTAAGCAAGGCTGGTTGGTTGCGTGGTTGGTTAGTGGGTTGATGGGTAGCTAATAGCATCTAACCAAGGGATATAGCATCTACGAAGGGCTACGGCCAACAGCTGTAGGCATATAGCGTCTGAGCAAGGTTGGTTTGTGATTGGTTAGGATGAATACCCAATCATCAAATGACTGAATGGTTAGGATTGATACAACGAACCGTGCTTAGTCATCGCTCCTAGTGAGATGGAATGGGTCCTATTGATACAGCCAACAACTGTAGGGAATACCATCTATAAATGAGTTGGTTGGTTGGAGTGTAGGCGGGTATGGGGAATGACTCGGTGCCACTCTACGCCATGCTGAATACTGAAAGCAAATGGTTTGTTGGAGATGGTGATAGTTGTGGCATTTCTCCCCTTCACAGCTGAGTGTCAAACCGATATGCACTCAGTCATTGTCATTCTCACTTGGTAAGGACTTGTTACTTGGTTCACTTGTATGATTTTGTCGTTACCAAGCGCTTGCCAAGCGCTATGTGTTTGTGAATCCCCCCATTGTCAATCACATTACCCTCTGGTAAACCAACCTGCTTGCGTTGAAGATCCACCATTTATAGCCGGTTCTGCCCATAGACCACGGTGATTTTTAGCCCAGCCAGGTTAGTCTACCAGAGGCTATTCGTTATTCAAGCTCATTCATTGGCTCCGGACCGTTGAGAATTGTTCAGTTGGGTGCTAAATTTGACAGTCATTAGAAATTGTAATGATTATCTAATTGTGGTTAATTTGATGAGCACTGACTGTTTTTATTCATTTGCTAATGTTTAATTGCTATGTTAATCATAACAATTCCTGGAAATCAAATTGACATGTGCTCTAACCAACAGTAGCCATTAACAACCACTGACCAACCACATAGAGCGAATAAATTACTATTTATCAGTAGTAGTAACCACAACAACTATAGTTGCTTTCCATTAATCAGCCATTAATCAATAGTCATTTCGCTATTCGTTGAGAACCATTGGTTCAGATCATTGAGAGCCATGAACAACCATGATGAATCAGCTTGACTAACCATTGATCATCAGCTGACCATCCCTGGCCGCTTCTTGGTTTCTCCCTTGGCCGCTCTCAGATCGGCCCCATGGCCCTTCGGAGACGCGGCAGCGGCGGCGCCGGTGGAGGTGGTTTATGGGGGTCATTTGAATCGTTGAGGTAAACAATCGGAGTTAACCATGGATTTAATAGCGGTTTATAGAGGTTGAATTCGACCTAGCGACCTACGAATTATTAGAATTTACTCAAAATAGTGATTGAGAACCGTTGTTCCTAGTGATTCAGAACCAATGAGCTTTGCCCGTAAGGGATGGGTGACCTACGGGTTTTGATGAAATTCAAACGAGCAGGAGTTGGCAGTTTGTAATGCCAAAGATGAGTTGGACAAAAATGATATCATGCTGAGTTACTAGCTGACAAAGGTTGATCACCTGAAATGATTAAGAAACAACTCGTGGTTTGTCACTAGCATTCACTAGCCAACATAAATGATTAGATTCAAAACGCAGAACAGTAACCATCACTTGATATGTTTTGCTGCTGACAATGACCTTCCTGTTTCGGAGGCATACACGATCCGGGTTACATGGCTACTGTGGTCCCAAATTTGACCTCGAATCATCGACGGAGCCAGGGCAAGAAGAAGAGCAAGAAAAAGAAGGCGTGGCAATTTGCTGGGCACGTTGCTTTCACGGGTGCCATGGCTGGTTGTGTGGTGCCCTGGTGCCGCCGTTGGATCTGGCTCGGCAGCAAGGCAGAGACAGCGGCTCCGGGTTATGATCTCTACAACGAGGTGCTGTCGAACGGCGCCCCGTTCATGTTGAGGTTTCCTTGGCCCGTGAGGCAAGTCCCCGGAAAGCCTGCCTGAAACCATTGAGAGTGACCTACTATAACTGTAACTGAGCCTACCTGAATGTTTGAACCATTTTGAACCTAAATAATCTCAAAGGTGAAACCCGAAAGATCCCGAAAGTGGAAATCACCGTGTAGCCGGTTTTTTGTTTGATATCTATCAACCCGAGATGGGAAAAAGGTCAGAAACCCTAGTCTGTGATAGCAGGAACGGGATTGCAGGTGTAAACCATCAATGTAAAACCAACAATACCAGGGACAAGGATACCTGCAATAGGAATATAGGTGTGTAATCCTGGAAAAAGCACTGTGTTATTTGGGCGTTGCGGCGTTGTGTGATGGTTACCCGGAATCACTGGCGTTTCCCTTGCAGACAGCAGAATTGGACATCTTAAGCCCTGTTGTCAACCTCGATGGCTGACCGGCTTCTTCAAACATCATCAAGCGTTAACAAAACACAGCGAAACACCATCAACTCAACCATGGATGAAAACATTAGCACACCTGGGCTTCACAAACATGCTGGCAGCAGGCACCTGTGCTTGTTTGGTTGTTGGCTTGTTGTCGGAAAAATAGTCACGGGGAGTCATCGCAATCAATTTGCTGAGAAGTACTGGATTACGTTTCGTACGATGATGAATAGTTAATCATTAATGATTAATGGTTCATCAGTGTAAATTTGAAATAGAAGAACAATGGTGATTGATGATGTTTGTGAGAATGTTCCGAATGATTTGTAGCGCTTCAGAATGATGAAATGATGCATAAGTTTAGCGACAATAGACAGGAGTAATCAGCAATGATGAATAATGATGAGCGAATCGACAATAGTGAATGATTGCCAATGCTGGTACATACAATGATGTTTTAATTTCAGGGCTTGAATCCTCACCTTCCACGAGCATTCACCACCATCCAAATCGACCATTCACTATGCACTTATATATCAATCAGTCATGAACTTATGAGTCTGGTATCGGCCAGTCCTGTAATGTAGTTGACTGACAAATCATAACTGTAAGTACGTACGCGTATTTTGATGGTTTATGAACTTGTTTAGCTCCTAAGCTATGCTGCTTATATTTCCCATGGTTAACAATTTACAGAACCAGTGTAATCAACAAATTATATAGCTATGGGTAATGACAAACCAGCTGATGTCATTGTTCCTTGATTGGTGCAGACACTATCCCTATTGATCTTTGGTTCATTATTGATTCATTGACAATAGGGATCTTGGATTGCTGTATTGTAATTCGCTATCTTCCCAATATAATACAATAGGATCTTGGTTCATTATTGATTCATTACAATTATTGATCTATTGGTATTGTACATTCCCCATTTTCTTGTTTGATTCCTGTCAACATGATGCGCTACATGAGCATCTGTGTTTTTAGTGATAACCATCCTACACCTCAGCCAGACTTATACATTCTCTTGCTTTGAATCATCCAGTCATTCAGATCACTGGATTAATGGACTCCTCAGTTTTATGATGGACCATTGATCGTTAACTATTAACCATTAATAAGCTGATTAATTTGTATGCAAGGTATCTATTTTTCAACAGTCTTAATGATTTTCACGGACTTATTCATAAGTGATTTGGATCAACGTCCTTTGAGGGATGATTAAACATCAACTAAATAGATAACATGCCTAATCCTCCATTATCAGGCATAGATACCATGATTAACCATGAACCATGGTTATCTGAACTGGCTGTGGGTCAAAACCCTGTAGCCCTGGTTCCCCTATCCCTATGATTTGGTTGGTTATGATAAGCCATTATTGATGGTTAATATTGACCCATAACCATATATAGCTAGTATACATCCCCTATAATGGCTAGTTATCATCCCCTGTTATTAATCATTAACCAGCTATCATTAACCATTGGCCAACTAAACAAATGACCCTTCACGTGGACAACCCGATGATCAGCTCCTCGCTCAAGGACATTCCCATGGATGTCTTCATGGCCTGTGAGGTGCGGCAACGCGAGCGCTACGCGACATTCCCATGGATGCCACCGGTGGTGAACCGTGATGGTTGGTGCGTAGTGGTGAAGGATGCTTGGTGCTGGATAGCTTCGTATCTTGATGCTGATTGACTTGGTTAGTCTATACCATTCTTTAGTGGGTTGGTGTTTCTGCTTCTATTCATGGAGATGTGTTGAGCCAAGCATCATTTGCGACGTGGAATTTTATTTTGCCCAATCAAGGCATCATGAGACAGCCCTTGTTTCTATCCGCATCAGCAGTTTTGCGTACTTGTATTGATGCTGATCATTGCTGGCACTGAATCAAAATGATAGAAATTACAATCAAATATCATTGTCATCAATTTCAATCAATTTGATTCATGGTTGATTCATGGGTGGTCATTATGATGATGATTCATTAATTACAATCAAGAAACATCATTCATGAAACCCTTGTAATGATGGTAAACTACATCGAGGCTACATTCGTTAATAAATTTGATCTTTCACCCATAATTTATCAATTTACCACAAATCGCACACCATCTTTATTACAATTAAATCACTTAGTATTCCGATCATGAAATTGATATGCCATCAGCAATGTAATTACATTGATTTAATTGTACATTGGTATGTAGAATTGGCTGATTATTCATCATTCAACTGGCATCACCCAATCACCACTACTCGTTCACCACGGTCCCACAGTTTCCGAGGACCACACGCGCCGGACTTCCGATGGTGTTCCTGTCCTGGACTTGTTGTCTTCTGACGAGGCCTGCAGCTGCAGAAGGGTTCGATCAGTTTAAGCAATTAGATGGCTGAACCAATTCCGGTGATTAGGATTGAATTGTTCTTATCATTAACAACAGGATTATGTTCAACTATAATCCTGATTGAATTCCAGTTGAACCCATTCCAGCGATTAGCATTGGTATATCCATATATTGGCTTTAACAACTACATAAGATGCTTAATTAAACCCAATTAGATGGTTGAACCAATTCCAGGGGTTCAACCATTTGCTGGATGGTTTAACAACTGCATGGTTCAACATCAGATGATTCAAGCAGCTAGATTAAAGCAGCTAGATGGTTTAACAACTACTGGTACATGGTATTTGCGTATAATGGTTAAACAACTACATGGTTCCATCCTATCACTTCCTGAAAGTGGGGTAAAACTATCCAATTATCAGTTGTTTGCAAGGGTTTAGAGAAGGGCGAGGAAGACAAGCAGAGCACGAGTCGTCCCTGTGTCAATAGCAACAGCTTCGGGATGAACCCAACGCAACCAGATCTTGGAGCATAAACATGAGAGGAGACATATTCGAAGCATTTCGAAGCGCTCTGCAAAGACGACAGAAAAAGAGAAGAGCGGGAGCAACAACAAACCCACTGGCAACAAGAACAAAAACGACAAGACAAGAGCACATGATCATCTTCTTCATCATCATCATCATCATCACAATTGTCCATCATAGTTGGCTCATTGATGAATTTCCGCATTGCTGTTGTTGACTGCTGGTTCTTGTTGGCTATATCTACATCAGTGTTGGTTATTGCTTGTCATTACTGCTTATTACTACTTATATCTGTGTCCTTCCTGATCATTAATCATCAGTATTACGTGGTTATGTCCCTATGATTGTTGGTTATTACGCAGCAATTGCCCATGACTCAACTACCAGCTATCAGCCGCATTGATCCCACCAATGCCGCATGATTAGCTATCAATTAACCAGCAGTTCACCATCATCAATGATCAGCCATTGACCATTCTCATTCTCATGGCGATTAACATCTCATGAATCATCAAGTCACCCCACCAGAGATTAGACATGATGATTAATCAACCCATCATTAGTCAAAAAGGTAACCCGCCAGAGATATGGCAGTGGGTCAAAACCCTGTACCCCTGGTTCCCCTACTATTAACCATTGTTTTCCCTATGATTTGGTTGGTCATTATAAGCCATTATTGATGGTTAAGAGCTTGACCCATAGCCATATGACATCCATCCAGCCATGGGATCCCATGGGAATCGCTGCTTAACCCACCATCGACCCATCGCTCCACCACGGCTCCACCATGGCAGGACGAGCTCACCCAGCTCTGAGCGAGAAAACAGCGGTGGCCCAAAGTGGCCAGCGATACGCAACGGGTGGCGAAAACGCAGCGCTCGCGGACCACGGGGTGAAACTGGTGGCCAAATGATGGTGAAGCCATGCATAGAATTATGGTTGAACCATGGTGAAACCATGGGAAATGGTGGTAAATGGTGGTCAAACCATGGTAAATGGTGGTTAGACCATGTTTAATAGTGGCCATATTGGCTTACAAAGGACCATCTTGCTTGACATTGCTTGACGCTGGCCGAGAAAGGCTGATTCATGATGAATAGTGGTTAATGTTGAATCGCTGGCAAATCATAGCGGATAATGCCAACCCTGGATTCATAAACCCCTGGTTGACCTAGGGTTTAGCATCATCCGGGGTGTACATTAGTGACTAATGATGATTGATGATAATGGCAGTGGCTGATGATTTTGCGACAACAATGAAGGGGCCAATCATAGACCACGGCGGTCATTGATGAACAAGGATGGTTGATCGTACTTAAGAGTGGTGCATACATGTTCATATTCTTGGTTGTTACGGGCTATTTCTTACCATCAGTTGACCCATGACGAGCCCTGAGTGTAACCTCTCAATGGTCACCATTGCTGAACGACCACAGTGTTGCTCATCAGTGTCGCACGTACCAGGCAGCAGACATTTCTTTGGTGCATGATGCAGCGTTTTAAATGGCTCCGAATTGGCCGAGTTCATCAGAAATCATTGGCACTCTGAGAAACAAAGCCTGCAGATAAATGCAAATCACATCCCAGAAATGATGGCTAAATCGTAGCACTATCATCCAATAGATGGCTAAACGATAGTGGATGATGCTCGAAACCGTGGTCAATCATCATGATAAGCACCCATCATCAACAAAAAATCCCCAATAATCACCAAAAATCATGATGGTCAACACTAGTAACTCATAATTCTCATCAGTGATCACCCATCCAATCATCCAATCAGATCACCCATCACCATCCAATCATCCCATATCATCCCTAGTGATTCGTGGTTTCTTAACGGTGCTGAACGCTGCTCCCCTTCGCCCGCCATGGCCGTGGCTCCCGCTTGGAAGAAGCCGCGCAGCGCGGGGCCGGTGGTGTGGTGGGTGCGCAATGACCTGCGACTGCAGGAGGGGCGGAGGGGAGGGGATGGCTGTGGAGAAATGGTGGGGTTAGCAGGTTACTATTTTTTTTGGATGGAACATCCCTATTTTTTGGGGTTGCCATTTTTATTTCATGGTTTTAGCAAGCAAAGCAGATAGCTATTTTCATGCTTGAGATTTGGGGATAGTGGGGTTAGCAAAGCTTTGGAGATTTGGGGTTGGCCATCATTGTTTACCCCTCGAAAATAGTGATTTTCAGCAGGCAGGTTAGGGACTCTCAGAGGGTAATTGATGGGGACATATGGGGACTTGATGATGAATTGATGGGGTTGATGGTTGATCACTTCACCATTCATCATTGGTTCATCATCCATCACTTTACCATTCATCATTCATCATTAGTTGAAACCATTGAATCTATGGTGAACTATTAGTGCGTTGACCTATGGTGATTCACCATGAATTGAAACCATGATTCATTCGATGGTGAGTTGACGTTGATCTAGGGTGAAGTGAGGTTCCACTCACAGTCCGAATCATCAACCAAACAGGCACAATAACCACCAAATCACCACCAATCATCACAATCAATCACCAAGTCAACACTAAACCATCAACGAACCCAACTCTACCCTTCCACTTGCCAACAAATAACAAGTAACCAACCCTACACCAGGGGTTTCACCTACCACCACCTACTAGCCATTGGTTACCCGTGAGGCACCCAGGGTGTTCCCTTAACGGAACGCCCCTGGGGCCCTGTGGGGGCGCCCCCCCCAGCGCGTGCCAGGACAACCCCGTGGCCCGCGCCGCTGTGTCCGAAGCCCTGACAGATCAGCGGCCGCTGCTGCCGCTCTTCATCTTCGATCCGCGATTCCTGGACCGAGCCTCGATCGAATGACTAATGTTGACCCAGGTTTGATAAGCCCTAGGTTTATAAAATGGGGGGAATGACTATTCTATTACTGGATTACTTTTTTTTATTACCTAATAGTTAATTCAGCAGTTAGTTCAACAATGACTAGATGAATTCAGTACTATTCTGACTGTTGAATTAACTGTTGAATAGTAACTATTAGTAACTATTGATGGTTTGAATAGGGGTTACTAATTGAATTGCGAATTCTGATAGTGAACAAAATGAATTGAAGGACTTAACAATAGTGAACTATTACTATTAGTGACTATAGCTAGTCATTATTATAATTCATGTTA
The DNA here is from genome assembly GCA_009767595.1 of Symbiodinium kawagutii. Taxonomy (NCBI): domain Eukaryota; class Dinophyceae; order Suessiales; family Symbiodiniaceae; genus Symbiodinium; species Symbiodinium kawagutii. Next base: position 179,670 of record VSDK01024472.1, read on the forward strand.
ATTCTATTAATTTCACTAATTCATACTAAGGAGATAGTTAGTTCAACAATGACTAGATGAATTCAGTACTATTCTGACTGTTGAATTAACTGTTGAATAGTAACTATTAGTAACTATTGATGATTAGAATAGGGGTTACTAATTGAATTGCTAATTCTGATAGTGAACAAAATGAATTGAAGGACTTAACAATAGTGAACTATTACTATTAGTGACTATAGCTAGTCATTATTATAATTCATGTTAATTCTATTAATTTCACTGATTCATACTAAGGAGATAGTTAACTTAGGGTAATCTTGGATGAATTGGTAGAATTAACTATTGAAATGACTGGTTACGTATAGTTGTGAACAATGTTGAAATTTAGTAATATTTTTTTGTTAGTTGAATTATATTAGTTGAATTATATTAGTTGAATTATATTAGAAGTAGTGAATGGTAGTATTATAATGGTAGTATTATATTGAAATTACTAGTTAAGTATAGTTGTGAACAAAATTGTTGAAGTAATAGTCATAGTAGTTGGATAGTTATAGTTAATTAAGTACTATTGATCTTAGATTAATTAGTTGAATTAGATTGATTAATCTGTTGAATTATGAAATTTCTTGAGCTATTAATCAATGCCAATAGTCAACTATTAGTTCAACTGAACTTGAATTGATATCAAGTCACTAATAGTTGGGAATTAAGTTAACTAATAGTCAATAACTGAATTACCAGGTGAATATTGGTGAACCAAACTATAACAAACTATAATGAATTAATAGTTGAATCCGTAGCTAACTTCACCTGTTGCAATTGGTGAAGTGCTGAGTTGTTCTACCAAAAGTGCTTGTTCACATGCTTGTGTGAACAGGGGACATTTTGATGGTGCAGTTTTGTTTGATGCACATTACCAAGCTTGTGAAAATGCTGGTCAATAGTTATTCAAAATGGTGAACGCGATCCCGAATGGTTAATCAACCAACCATGGTTAACCATATTTGGTTATGATTAAAATTTTGCCATCTATCAACCATGGTTATTGATCAGCAGCATTATCAACACAGATCAATACCGATTTATCAAACTGAAGCTAGTCAATGATTGTCCTGGCTATTGAGCATTAGCTGAATCATACCAAACTATTTTTCATGGTACAAGCGCGACAGATGATGACAGGTGGTTCTAAATCAACCACCATCAACCACTACCAGCCAAGCTGATTGGCCATCAATCGTGGTTAAATCAACCACTATCAACCACCATAACTATGGTTGCCAACTGCTGTAAACCACTTATTGATCAACCTAACCAACCAACCACCATCATTTTTCTAGTGGTTGTGTATGGTTAATACGGTTCAACCAACCACCATTCATCCATCAACCACCATTGGTCGACCCATGACTGGAACCATCCATGTGATCCAAGGCTCCTTCTACGGCCGCGTCACCGATCCCAAGTTCCAAAAGTCCATCTCCACACGCAAACCCGTGGGGCGCCTCATGCCTGGGCGTTGCTGGGGCCTAACGCTCAAGACGCATCGTCGCCTGGATACCCGTGAACCAGCTGGTTTAGCTGCTTAATGGTTAATAATTTGTTAATAGGGGATGATAAGTAACAATAGTAGTGGATATACCAGCTATATAGGGGATGATAACTAGCAATAGTTTAGCTGGTTAATGATAGGGGATGATAAGTAACAAGTATGGGGGATTTTTACCAACTATATGGCTATGGGTCAAGCAGTTAACCAACCAACGTTCATCGGGGATTTCCACCAACAATGATAAGGAAAGCAATGGTTAACAGGGGGAACCAGGGGTACGGGGTTTTGACCCACTGCCATCTATCAACAATGATGAACCATAACATCTTACTTAGCCAACAATGACATGACCAGTTCAAGAAAAAGTGACAACTTCAGATTACAATCGTTGGCAGGTTCAGTACACTAGTGTGACTTTGGTAGACTGGGGATATCGACAACTAGATTAAACTAACCGACCGGACGGCGAAGTATGTTTCACCATCAGTACCATTGTTCGCAATGGATAACTGTCAACAATTTGTTTGAACGACCATCATTGATTAATTAACTATCATTGATTAAGTTGTTTAAACGATCATCAATAATAAGTTGTCATCATGAATTAACTATCATTTTTCTCGCATCAAAAACCAGGCAGCCATTGACCACGATTGGCCGATATGATCAATCACTGAAGCTGAATTCACATCCACCCTTGTCCAAGAAACAGCGACTATCATGGTTTGCAGCAACCAACGACCGTTCATTGTTGAGATCAGCTCATTTTTAGGGTTGATCAACCACGCACCCAGACACCATGCAGCCGTTCTCAACCAACCGACTTCCCATGAGGTCATGGCTCAAGTTCCCGACCAATCTTGACACAGCAGTGAAGCCATCCCCAGAGCCAGGACCCACAGCCGTCACTGCCACATCCCCACAGCCAGTCACTTCGCTGCTTTGCCTACCATTAACCAGCCACCCGCCATCCCATTATTCAAGAAACATAAATGAGCTTGACTTATTTTTCCATCACATCGTTTGTGAAGGTTGAGTAATCTGAATACTCAACCATTACTCCACCTATTCATGAATTATGGTCGGTTTATCAACCTGCTCATAACCTTATAGTCAACCTGTCACATGTCCATTTTGGTTGGTTGATAGTTGTTAATTGACCTCTTAATAGCCACCTCACAATCCCAATGGCAACCTCAACCATATCATCGAATCAAAATTAGTATTCAGCTTCTTGTTTTTACTCCACCATTAACATGTTCAACATTATCATCTCTTCTAAATCTTCATCATCTTCAAACCGAGGTCAAATCATCACCGTTACAACATCACTTCACCATCAGTAGTAAACCATCATTAACCACCAATAAGACCGTTTAACCATCATTAACCATTATCAACCACCCAATATTCCCATTACCCATGATCAATGCTTAATCACCATCATTACCATGATTGATCCCATAAGCTTAATCCACTCAAAAAACCCTTTAGTCCTGAAAATAGGTGGCTAATGATGGTTAATGATGGTTGCTATTCTATTGATCATAATTATTCCACCAGGATTATTATTCCAATCCTCAAAATTAGTAGGATTAGCCATCATTTACCATCATTAATCCTCATTAACCATCATTACTATCCAACCACCTATTATTCCTATTAAAACCTATCCAATTCTTACCTATCCCAGGTGGTTACCTATCCCAGGTGGTTACCTATCCCAGGTGGTTTATTTCCTATTAACCACCATGATTAATCCACCAACCCTCCAAATCTACCATCATTGCTGAATCATTGCTATCCAATTAACTACCTATCATCTTGAAATTGATAGGATTAGTGGTTAACATTGATGGCTAATCCTATTAATGATGGTTGATATTGTTACTATCCAACCCTCCAAACTCTTCGCCAGGTGGACTTCTCGGGTCGTAAAACCTGCGCGCTGCGCTGCCTCTTCTGGCTGCGCTGCGTGCGTCAGCTGAGCGATGCCGTGGCGCAGAAGGGCGGACGGATGCTGGTGCCCCCGGGGGTTGTCGTCGGGATCAAGCGAAATCAGGGCATTCTTAAGCCATAGGTGACTATAATGGTGAATAAGGTTATATGGTTAATATAATGGTTATATAAGCTGGTTAATATAATTGGTATAATGGTTATAATGGTGAATCACGAATGGCTGGTTCATAATGGTTTATAATAATGGTTAAGAATAGTGGTTCATTTAGTAAATGGGGGCGGTTCTAAACCCCCCCTCTTTGGATTTGAGCCAAACGTGACTTAGGTATATTTGAGGGTGAAATATGGGTCGTTTTTATGTGGGAGGCGCAAGAAGGCGCAAGGGCGAGCGCAAGACTAAAGGTACTAAAAGGTACTACAAAATGTTACAAGGTACTACAAGGTACTACAAGGTATTACAAGGTACTACAAGGTACTACAAGGTATGACAAAGTACTTCAAGGTAGTATAAGGTATTACAAGGTACTACAAAGTACTACAAGGTATTACAAGGTATGACAAGGTACTACAAGTTACTACAAGGTAGGACAAAGTATTACAAGGTACTAAAAGGTACCACAAGGTGCTACAAGGTACTACAAGGTATGACAAGGTACTACAAGTTACTACAAGGTATTAATTACAAGGTATTACAAGGTATGACAAGGTACTACAAGTTACTACAAGGTAGGACAAAGTATTACAAGGTACTAAAAGGTACCACAAGGTGCTACAAGGTACTACAAGGTATTACAAGGTACTACAAGGTACTACAAGGTATTACAAGGTATTACAAAGTACTACAAGGTATTACAAGGTATGGCAAAGTACTTCAAGTTATTACAAGGTAGGACAAAGTATTACAATGTACTGCAAGGTATTACAAGGTATTACAAAGTAGTACGAGGTACTGCAAAGGTATTATCACTACTACTCCTGCTGTTGTTGTTTGGGCAGCTTCCGTGCGTGCGTGATGCGGCTGCCGCTTGGTTTGAAACAGGTCTGAAACATGTCTGAAACAAGTCTGAAACAGCTATTACTACTATTATTACCACTACTTCTACTACTGCTACTGCCATATTACTATTATTATTACTATTACTATTACTATTACTACTATTATTACTACTACTACTACTATTACTACTACTATTACTACTACTACTATTACTACTACTACTACTACTACTACTATTATTATTAGTATTATTACTAATATTAATATTACTATTACTACCACTACTACTACTACTACTATTACTACTATTATTACTACTACTACTATTATTAGTACTCCTACTTCTACTATTATTATTGTTATTATTCCTGCTATTATGATTATTTGTTTATTATTATTAGCATTATTACCATTAGCGCTACTATTATCATTATTTTTGCTATTATTATTATTGTTATTATTATTATGATTACTATTACTGGTATAAAGTATTATTATTAATATTATTAGTGTTATTATTATTATTATTACTACTACTACTACTATTACTACTACTACTATTATTACTACTACTGCTAGTATTATTATTATTATTACTACTATTACCACTACTACTACTACTATTACTACTATTGCTATTATTATTACTACTACTATTATTATTACTATTACTACTACTATTATTATTATTATTAGTATTACTACTACTACTACTACTAGTATTACTATTATTATTAATACTACTATTACCATTATTAATATTACTATTACTATTACTACTACTACTATTACTACTATTATTACTATTACTACTACTACTATTATTACTACTACTATTACTACTATTATTATTAGCATTCCTATTTCTATTACTACTATTATTGCTATTATTCTTGCTATTATGATTATTTGTTTATTATTATTAGTATTATTACCATTACCGCTATTATTATCATTATTTTTGCTATTATTATTATTGTTATTATTACTATGATTATTATTACGGGTATAAAGTATTATTATTAATATTAGTAGTATTTTACTATTACTATTACTACTACTATTATTATTATTATTATTACTATTATTTTTACTATTATTATTATTACTACTACCACTATTATTATTACTATTATTATTATTACTACTACTACTATTATTACTACTATTACTAGTATTATTATTATCATTATTACCACTACTACTACTATTATCATTATTATTACTACTACTATTACTACTATTATTATTATTTTTACTATTACTACTATTATTACTAGTACTATTCTTATTATTATTACTACTACTACTATTACTATTATTACTAGTATTATTACTATTATTAATATTATTACTACTACTATTATATCATTATTATTATTACTACTATTACTATTATTACAACTATTATGATTATTATTTTTATTATTATTATTACTACTACTATAATTACTACTACTATTATTATTACTATTACTACTACTACTACTACTACTACTACTACTACTACTACTACGATTACTACTACTACTATTATTATTATTAGTATTACTAGTATTATTATTATTAGTACTAATATTATTACTATTACTACTACTATTATTACTACTATTACTGCTATTATTATTATTATTGTTACTACTACTATTACTACTATTATTATCATTACTATTACTATTACTATTATTATTATTATTTTTAATATTTTTATTATTACTACTATTTCTAACATTTTCATTTTCATTTTTAAAACAATAGCAACAACAAGAATTATTATCACTACTACTACTATTAGTACTATTATTACTACTACTGCTATTACTATTACTATTACTATTATTATTAGTATTATTATTAGTATTATTATTACTACTACTACTACTACTATTATTATTATTACTATTACTATTACTATTACTACTACTATTATTATTATTACTACTATTACTATTACTACTACTACTACTACTAGTACTATTATTATTATTACTATTATTACTACTACTACCACTACTACTACTACTACTATTACTACTACTACTACTATTATTATTATTACTACTACTACTACTATTACTATTATTACGACTACTACTAGTATTACTACTACTACTAATACTACTACTACTACTACTACTACTACTACTACTACTACTACTACTACTACTATTATACTACTATTCTTATTACTACTACTACTACTATTACTATTACTACTACTACTACTACTACTACTATTACTACTACTATTATTACTACTACTACTACCACTACTACTATACTGAATTTTTGTAGAGACATGTGTGAGCCTAATTTTTCGTTAAACGCATTTCTTTCTGTATCTCACACATTGACTAGAATGTGTAAAAAACGCAGGGAAGCGCAAGAAGGCGCAAGGGCGAGCGCAAGAGAACGAAAGTAACGCAGTGTGAAAAAGGAATTTAGAACAACCCCCAAATGGTTAATAATGGCTATACAATGGGTATAAGCTAACTAATATATAATGGTTATATATAATGGTGAAGCTGGTTCATAATGGTTCATTGATGATAGTAATGCTGAAGAATAATGGTTAATAATAATGGTTGATAATGGTTATAAGTGGTTGATAATAATTGTTAAGAATAATTATTAATAATGGTTATAATGGCTAATCGCAGTTTCTCAAGTTAAAGGGTACCCCCAAGTTATGGCTGGGGTACCCCACTTTTGAAAAACACCCGAAATGTTTAGCTTGGGGATGACCAGTATCCCAAGAAGTAATCAAGCACCACGCCCATCAACCATCAACTGGCCATACCCCGAGCCATGCATCGTGCCCCATCCACCGGCGCGCCAGGTGTGTCACGGAAAGCCCGAAGAGGTCTTGGCCAAGTTGCCCATGGGTTCGCTGGTGCTGTGTCAGAGCGCTTCTTGGCGAAGCATTGGCGAAGCATTGGCACCACGCGGTGCCACAAGCCGTGGGAATAGGTTGATAGGAGCGGCGATTCCCATAAAATTCCATGGATCAAGTGGTGGTTGGTGGTTGTTGATGGTTGAAAAATTGATGGTTCATTGAAGGTTGGTGGATGGGTGGGAATTAATAGTGGCGAATCAGAGATGATAGGTGGATATGAGTAGCTGATTATCATTCAAAACCAGGTGGTTGATAACGCTTAGCAACCCGGGTGGCTGATTGCTTCTAGTTCATCATGTTATCTGGAATTGGATGGCTAACGATGGCTGAACATATTCATTAGCTGGTTATGAACAAGTCAAAAACCATCATTGCTCACCACTACTGGTCAACAACCAGCTAATAACCATCGGTAGCCATGATCGAATCTCAGCTGGTTAGTGGTGATCAATGGTTCTACATAACCAGCAAGGTCATCTGCTGGGGCTGTTCGGCATTCGTCGATGATACTGCCGTGGTACTGGCCACAAAGGTCCTGGTAGCCGAAGATTCACCATGTTTTCGATGGTCATGGTAAGCAACCGCGGTTGGCGGTCAATCAAGGTGTTGATACTGGTTGAGACTGGTTGATACTGCTTGATATTGGTAGTCATTCTGACCAATGCTGTTGATACTGGTTGATGAATGAAAGAATCAAGCTTTACCGACCAGATCTTAACAGTAGGTCAAGCATAGTTACTAGTATAAGTGCGTGATGTATGGCATTGAAGTAGCATTCGAAGTACGATACTACAACCATCACATGCAAAACTAGTTGATTAGGACATAGCATGCTCATTAGTGATCAACTGTTGATTCATGCAAGGCGATTAAATGCTCATACATGATAAATGCAAGTAATGTTATTTGATTAAGTGAACCTTCAGCAGGGTATGATTACATATTTAGATTATCTATCTATCTATCTATCTAACTATCTATCTATCTATCTATCTATCTTTCTATCTATCTATCTATCTATCTATCTATCTATCTATGTAAATGTTCCCATATTCAGCGGACCTTCAGCATGTTCCCCACGTATTCGTCATAGCTCAATGCTGTGGTGCCGAAGCCGCAGCCCACGCAGCGTACAGGAACCCGTGTCTCCTGAGCAGACTGATGTGGAAGATCAGGTGGGGTGGTGAGATTGCTGCTGGTGATGTCAATATTCTGAATCATTCCTATTTTTCTCTTTATCATAACTAGTATCTTGCCAATCATCATAGTGATATATTGTCAATCATGATAGTGACTAACTATTAGTTATGTTCCCGTTTACGAACAATAGTTAGCCTAAATCGTTGTGAATAATTGTCAATCAACAAGGGAATCACCGGCGATCATCCATACTTAATGATTAATCATGAATAATGATTGTGTTATGGCCTTTATGGCAGAAGAACCAGAAATGATGAATCCATAGTGATGAATCATTGTTGACCATGATTCCCAGGGACAGGCAGTGACAATCGTTCCGTGAACAAGAATCGTCACCCATTACTGACAATGATCGTGAATGATGTTTGGTTGATGGTGGATGGTGGTTGATTGTGGTCGATGATGATTCGTACCATCATTAACAACCATTGCTGCTCACTAGATAGATGGATCACAGCCTACCTCACTGGGCCGAAGATGATTCACGCGCACCTATCAACTAGAGCCATAATCGAGCCTGTTACTAGTGATACTTATCAACATCTAAGCAGCCAACACGCGACCAGTAAATCATGAATCAACAATATCCATGATGGTGAGGCAAAACACTGTAAGCGATCAGTAGTAACCAACGTGAATCAGTTAGAACCATCATTGAGCATGTATAATTGGTCATTGATCAACCATCATCAAGCAATCATCAGTAAATCATTGACGATCAACCACTAGCCACCACACAATGATTAATATTTCTTTGTTAGTGAAAATCAAGCATCATTAATCGGTTCATCGACCATCGTTCATCAACCATTATTCATCAACCATCATTCATCAACCATTTTTCATCAACCATTTTTCATCAACCATCATTGGTGGTTCCTTCCAAGAAGGACTCCCCCAAAGTTGTGGTTGGTTTATTAGTATAAACTATTGATATATAGAGGATGGTTTGTTTTGATTGTTACTCTGAATGATTGATGTAGAGGTTATTGTTATTACTGTGAATGGTTGGTTTATTACAAGAAAAATGATTTCAGAAACCATCATTCATCAAACATCAACCATCATTGGTGGTTTCAGAGGAGTTGAAACCACCAACCAGCAGCTCATTGGTGGTTTCTTAAAATACATGAATGATATTGTGGCTAATTTTCAGGAACCATCATTGATACATCCACCCATCCCCTGCCATGCATCAGCGCGGCAACGTTCCGCCGGAGGTTCAGGAAGCCTTGTCTAAGTGCCACAGCGATCTCTGGCGGAAGTGGGGCGCCATGGGTCTCTACCATCGCAAGGAGCGGCGATGGTGAGTCGCTATGGTTCACCTGGCTTAGTCATGGTGGTTCATGGGGATTGATGCTAGTCAATGGTGCTTAATGGTGGTTCATGGCGATCGGTTTGGGTTGATCATCTTGGTTAATCATGGTGGCTAATGAATCATGGGCGAAGAATGGGTGGTTAAGGGTGAATTATGGTGGTTTTTGGTGAAGAATGGGTTGATCATTTTGATTAGTGGTGAATAATGGTGGTGAATGGTGAATCCTCGGGGTTTGTCGATGGTTCACATAGATCGGTGGTGGTTAGTGATGCTTAATCATGATTTTGTTAGTGGTAATTGATGTTGGATGATATTTAACAACGGTTGATTATTTGGACCTTGAATAATGGTAAGTGTTGCTTAGTAGATGGTGCTTGAAAAACATTGCATGCCATTGGTGCATGCACTGGTTAATAACGGTTCATTATGCTCAATGACACTCAATGATGTGACAGATGATTTCGAATTGCCACTGATGAACAATGGCCGATAACCGCTGAGCAGTTTAAGGGTGGTTAGCTGGTGGTTGAGAATGCTTGCTCATCGTCATTGACGTTTTATGCGGTGTGAAATCTGATAGCAGTAACTGACATTGGAAAGTTATTTGATGGTTAATCCAAAGATATGCCATGAGTAGCAACCACGGCCCATGATGACATATAATGGTTGTTAATGGTATTCCTTGCCTTTAAGAAAAGTTCATACTGGTTCATGATACACTGTTTGAGCCTGATGTGGAGCACGATCCGCTTTGGAATGTTTATCCTTTTCAAAAGGATGGTTCATTCAAAAAAACATCGAAAATCGAAAAAATGAACAAACCCCAAAAGAAAAATACGGAAAAATCGAACAAATCCGAAATCATCCGAAAAAAATGCACTGCATCCAACTGCAATCCTGCGCCGTAGGATATGCCCTTCCCCGTGAACACCGCACCCGGGAACTACACGGAGCTATCGTTGACCTTGGGATGGGAGGCCAGGGATGGCTGGGCGGGAAGCTGGAGACCAAGGGCATCAGAAACCAGTCAATGTAAACCAGTTTATGATGATTATGTTAACAATATTTAGCTGGTCATCATGAATATCTAGTTAACCAGTTAAATATTAACAACAAATAGTGAGTGGGAGTGAACTAGTTAAACAATGAATATTAACCAGTTAACTAGTTGCATTAACCAGTTGATGGTGTGGCCAGTAGTCAATGGTAACTAGCTGGGTTGAAATCACATTTTTCATCAAGAACGTTATACACAGCGGATTTTCTATTTCCAGGTTAGTTTGGCGGAGTTTAACTGAGAACTGGTGACTCCTGGAACAGAATGTTTATGATATTAGTTATGATCAGTTATAATGATGACTGACTTGCATCATCATAGCCGTCGTCATCGTAACCAATCGCATTGTTCCCATTATTATCATAACCAGCCAATGCTGCTATTGTAGCCATTGGTCAGTTGTAACAATGGCTACTCCAATGCTTGCGGTTTGAGCATTTATCCCTCATTGAACCCTGGCTGTAACTTCAACAAACCTTGGTAAAACCACCATTCACCATTCACCATTATTAATCAAGGTTGATTAACCATTCACCATTAATAAGCCATTAATCATCATAAACCACAATGAACCAGTAGTAACCCCTGTTGAGGTTAAACCAACCATCAACCATTATGAATCCTTTCATTATTAGCCATCAACCATTATGAACTATTCATGGTTAACTATTGAGGTTAAACCATTGATCATTAACCCATTGTTAACCAATCATTAGTAAACGCACGCCTTCCTCACCATTGAACCATGAACCATTGAACCATGAACCATTAACCATGAACCATTACTACACACCATTAATCACCAACCACTAGAAACTACTATGACTCAAACCATTAACCACTTATCTATTAGTAAACCCATTATCAACCACTTACCATGACCTATTGATTACCACTATTGAACACTAAATTATTAACTACAAACCACTATTAACCATTGGTTGCCATTCACTACCATTAACCACTAACCACTAGTAACCATGAACCATTAAACCACCATTATTAAACTATGGTTAATCAACCACCATTAACTCCTACAAACCATTCAACTATCCTTAATCAACACCTATTCATAGTCTAAGGCTAGTGGATTAAGATGTCAGTGATGTGACTTAGTCAACTTAGTCTAAGGTGGTTAATCAACAACATACCTTAAAATATCCACCATTAAACTAACCACTATTGATGGTCATTATTCAGCTAATTAATCATAATAAACTACCACTATTAATCGTGATTAATTAGCCATCAATCATAATGAAACCACTATTGATTGTCAATTATGGTGAACCACCATAAGCCACCAGTAATGTTGATGAACCGTTAAACTAACCACTATTGATGGTCATTTTTCAGCTAATTCATCACCATTAACTACCATAAACCACCGCTAATAACCACTAACCAACTCAACGGTTCATTTGGCGGTCCAACCTGGCGGTTGATCGCCGAGGATTTGTGGCGCTCCCCGGGCCGCATCGCGGACGCCGCGCCCATCCGCGGCCCCGTGGCGGCGCCGGAGGCATGGCCGCAGGGGGGGGGCGTCCCCGGGTGACGTTGGGGGGTGGTGAGGGGTGGATGTGGCGGTTCCTGGGAGGTGGATATGGTGCTTAAGTGGCATAGGAAAGATATGATGGTTGATGATATGAGTGGTTGATGTATTGGTTGATTCACTATTGTGGTTTATAGTCTTATAGTGGTTTGCTCCGATGAACAGCTGGTAAATGGTTGATGAGTGGTGGATTTGGTGGTGAACTGATGGTTGACGATGGATGATGATATGGTTTTAGTAGTTCAAAAACTCAAAGATGGATACGTGACATAGGGATACTTTTGCTTATCAGTGGTTTGATAGTGATGTTTTATGATGGCTCACATTGGTTGATAATGATGAATTCACCAATGGTGACTGGTTGACCAGTGGGCATTGTCACCGTGCCGGCTTCAGCTAAATCAACACGTATTTCAGCTAAATTAGATCTCTGGTTGGCAATGGCTGGTATTATGCCTACTTCAACACTGGATTTTCCAGGTGGTTAGGTACATCTAGGTTTCAAATGGTTTCACTATTGTGAATCATTGTGATTGAACATTGATTTCACGATTGTTTTCACGGATAGTTTCACCGTTGGTTTCACCAATCGTTTCATCATTAATGTATCAAGACCATTGTGGTTGATGATGCTTGATGCCATTCTCAAACCTCATCAACCAGTCTAAACCTTTGTGAAGCGGACATTGACCATCACTGTCCCCCACAAACCATTGTCGACCATTAGTTAGCATCCATCACTCAGCACTTTTAGCAACCAATATCAAATAAACATCATCAAGCATCATCAACCACTCCAATCACCATTCTTAACCACCATGATCACCGGCATGAATCACAAGAATCCCCTTCAACCACTAAAATCAATATCATTCAGCACACATTTCATCATCATTAAGCGCCACAACCATCATCAACCACAACCATAACCATCCTTTACATTAACCATCCTTAAGCACCATAATCCCCATCATTCACCACCATAACCTCCATCCTTCACCACATCTTTCCCCATCGTCATCGATTATCCACCGAGTGAAGCTTCGGTCGCAGGCTCCGTCGGCCGTGGATCTTCCCGGTCTCATGTCAGAGGAAGTGCTGCGCGACGATCGCGACACTCGACTGAACGGTGCTACGGTGAGGAGCTTCGTGGGGAACGGTGGTTGTAGCGGTGAACCATGGGATGATTTGGTCAGGGATGGTGATTCGTTGTGCATAGTGGTGAGGGATGGTGAATGATGGCCAATAGAACGGTGGTGTGGTGAACTCTGGGATGATGTGTTGAAATATGTAGTGAAGGGTGGTGAACTGGTTGATGACAGCTAATCAGCTGGTGAATGACAGTCAATCAGCTGGTCAACGATGCTTACCCGGGCTTGCCCTATTGAAGAACAACATGGATCCCTCAAGTAGGGCTTGGGAGTTCAGTTGGCTACGCCAATTTGAAGAATGCGGCTGTTAGTTGCCAGCATTGGCAATGATTGTTTATGGTAGAGAATTAATGACCCTCAACATTGCACAATGAGTAGGGGTAATTAATGCCAATGCTTAACAACAGTTCCTAGGCGTTTCTGTCGGGAGGTATTTGTGGTGATTGCTGATGGTTAATGACGGTTTATGGTTCATAGATGATTACCCATTATCATGGATGGTCAACTGCTTGCATTCATGATAATTAATTGATGATAATGTATAGACAGTCAGTGCTCTTTACCGGTTACTATTTGAAGGTGTACAGTTGATCGTAGTCCTGAACAACATCCTGAAGAGTTAAGAACGTTACATACTTCATTGAGGGTTTCTCAAGCCGTAGGGAACCACACATATGGTTCGTTGGCTATTCATTGATGATAACTGCCGGTACCCCTATGGCTTGAGAAACCACCAATCATTGGTTGCTACTTCCCTATGGTCAATGCTGGTTCATGCTGCTGAATGACAGTTCATCAGCGGGACAATGGTGTTGTTTGTGTCGATTTGGATTAGACATGGGCCACAATGGTTAGTACTGATGAACAGCGGTTGGTCACGGTTAAGCAATTGTCAATGTTTGTTACATCTTGGTTAATAAACAATTGCGTTCATCAACATAACCGTTCATTGAAAATGGTTAATTTTTCCATGGTCAACCATGATCAACCACATATTCAGATCCACAGTTAACTATGGTTAACCATGATTGTAACAGATACAGTACTGTTTCAACTATGATCAACCATGACACCATGGTTAATTCAGACGCGTTCACTGGACGCCCCTGGTGCCTTGGACACGACGACTGAGGCGGCCTTGAAGATGTTGGGCTACAGTGCTGAGGAGATCGAAGAGGTGGAACTGGTTCTGAAACAACGGAGGGGGCGGGGTGATCCAAGCATTGACTTTGGTGAGACCTAGGCGATACCTAGGTGAGTTGATTGCTAGTTCATAGCTAATCGATAGCTAGGTGATAGCTAGGTGATTGCTAGTTGAGTCCTAGGTGATAACTATTTGGGAGCTAGTTGATACATGTTGATAGCTAGTTCATGTCTGGTTGATAGGTAGTTGATTGCTACCTGGTGGTGGTTGATTCCTAGTTGATTGCTGGTTTATCGATGGTGGATCCAATTACCAAAGAAGTGGGCGATCGCTTTGGATCAGCCTGAAGCGACCTATTGCCAGGCAGTAGGCTGATCCATCAACCCAGTAATCAGCTCATCATGCTGGTTTCAGTTGAAGATTGAGGTAACTGTTGGTCATTATTGATGAGCTTATTAGGTAACCATAATGACCTCATAATAGCCAGCACCTCATCAAGATTGAGGCAACTGTTGGTTCTTCTTCCATTATTAGGGAATGGTGGTCAATGACATTCCAACTTTTGTTGATTACTTACCCAATGTGATATAATATACTATTGACAACCATGGTATCCCCAATGCCACAGTCATTGCTATACCCATTCCAATCCTTGCCAATTCCGTGTATCCACAAAAAATACCGAAGAATTAAAAATCATCAAAACTTGTTTCAACCAGCAATTCACTGGGCCACAAATAACTAATACCCACTCCAAACCAACCAACTTTGGGATACTAATAGCTATACTCACTCATCACCAACCACTTTGGCAAATCACCAACTGCTACACCTTATGCCATTCATGGCTCGCACCTCATGGCATGGCCCCACCGGTGGGATCGGCCTCTGCCAGGCGCTGTCCCAGCCACTGCCGGAGGCGGGTGAGGCCGCTGCGCAGCGGTGCCTCGAGGCGTGGCTGCAGAAGCAGAACGAGGAGCCCAAGGAGCCGAGCGCCGTGGGGGGCGCCGTGGGGGTCGTGGAATGACCTGCCAGTCAGGTTGGCTCAAGTTGTGGTTGATCTTTTTGGGAAGATGTTGGTGATGTTCAAGTTGTGGATGATTTTTTTGGGAAGATGTCGGTGATGTGTTTTGGGAAGATTTGGTCCATGATGTTGTTTGCATGATATTTTATCTTGGGATTTTGTTGATTTGGAACATGCGTTTTTTGATGTCAATCATGTGTGCCCTTCGGCTTCTGGATTCTCGTCGTTGGAATTCTCCACAACCAGCTCAACCCTAGCTCCCGAATGAAGGAACACTGTGGTCTTTCCTATTCAATCATGAATTAGCCATCGTTCATTCACCAACCATGAACCAATCAACAAACCAATTCAGATCTCATCAACTCATCAGCCATCATGAAGCAGCTTTCACCAGAGATGTATAGATGGCTATGGGTCAATATTAACCAACCAATAATGGGGGTTAATAACCAACAATAACAAGGAAACCAATGGTTAATGATTGGAAACCAGGGGTACGGGGTTTTGACCCACAGCCAGATTAGTTAACCATCATTAATCAACTATCAACGCAACCATCCATCAGCCCTAGATTCACCACCATGAGCCATCAACCAGCAAAGTCATCAACCGTCAATGATCAACCAACCAATTCATCAACCATCCATTCAACAACTGATCAACGAATCAACCATCATAAACCACCATGGACTAGCCATGACCACCCCATGATCAACCAACCATTCAACAGCATCATGATTCAACTAGCCATCATTAACCCAGCTTATCAACCATCCAACCATCATTAATCATCATTAAGCATCATTAATCCATCATTAGCCAATCACCATTGATCCAATCATCATTGACTATCAATCATCACCATTGTCAACCATCCATCCAACCATCATTAATCATTGCCTCTCATCCTTAATCCATCATTAGCCAATCACCATTGATCCAATCATCATTGACTATCAATCATCACCATTGTCAACCATCCATCCAACCATCATTAATCATTGCCTCTCATCCTTAATCCATCATTAGCCAATCACCATTGATCCAATCATCATTGACTACCAATCATCACCATTATCAACCATCCATCCAACCATCATTAATCATTGCTTCTCATCCTTAATCCATCATTAAGCAACCATCTTTCACCAATCATCATTCTCCCAGCTTATTACCCAGCTTATAAACCATCCTTACCATCCTTAACCATCCATCATTAATGGTATTCTCAACCATCCATCCATCCAACCATCCATCCAACCATCCAACCATCCAACCATCCAACCATCCAACCATCCAACCATCCAACCATCCAACCATCCATCCTTACCATCCATCCCCAGCTCCTCCACCCTTCACCGTTCACGGAAGGACCCCGACGGTCCCGTGGTGCTGTGGGACCTGCCAACGGGTGGCGCAGCTGGCGGCCACGATGCCTTGCAGTGGGCCAACCTGGCGAAACCCGATGGATGGCTGCGGGTGCCCTGGCGCTGGTGGCTTCCCTCAGGGCTACCGCTTGGGGGTTCCCAACCGGGTTGGGTGGTGGAGCTTGGTGAAGGATGGTGAAGGATGGTGAACTGGTGGGGGTTAGTATGGTTTAGTGGTTGGAGAATGTGTGGGTTTGGTGGTAAGGGTTGGTTGGTTTGATTTGATTGGTTGATGATTGGTTGGTGATTGGTTTGATGGTGGTTTGATGATTGGTTTGATGGTGGTTTGATTGGATATGGCTCATGATCGGTTTGTGGATGATGATGATGATGATGATGATGATGATGATGATGATGATTGGAACTGGCTCATGATTGGTTGTGGATGTTGATGATTGGATATGGTTCACTCATGCACTGCCAAACACTCTGACAACAATGGTGGAAGTAAATGCATGATTATCCACTGTGGTTAGTTAGCATTCCCTGTGATTGTAGGCGTTCTCAAGCATCAATCATTATCAACCACCCCAACCCGTTCATCAACTACAATTGGCCATTATTAGCAATCAACCAGCTCATTCAGCTCTAGAACCATGAGTTCCAGTTGAGCCATCCTAAACCAGAATTGACCAGTGTACGCAACCAATCAACACCCATTAGCAGTCATAGCAGTCACTATCAACCATCGTTTGCCAAATTGAACCACCCATTATCGCCCCCGGTATGTCAAATTCTGTCGTCGGGCTGCAGATTTCGCACTACATGGCTGTGGGCTGCATCTCTGCCAGAGACACTCGCTGGATTCACGTGTGGATTCTGCCGGTGTGTGGTTGACCCAGGTGGTGAAGAGGCCTTTGCCGTGGTGGTGACGCTTAATGGTGCTCAGTTGTTGGCTAATTGCTGGTATCTTTGAATCTATGGTATCTATAGTGAATGGTGCTTAGAGATGTTCTTTTGATACTGTTCATGATGTACAAGTATGACTACCAATGATCATGACCACTCGGTGGTTTCGGTGGTTTCCCATACCCTTCAACGAGGGAAAATTTGCGCCGGTATGGCCTTAGAACCAATCCAGACGCTAGTCGTCGCTGAATGGTTCTCGACTAATCTCTACTGACCAAGCAATGAGAGTGTATGGTGAATGATGATTCCTTGGCAAGACTAGTCTCACCAGGCATAGTTTGGTGAAATTTCTTGGGGAGACAGATATCACTACCAGTGAAACTAGCATCACAGAAAGAGTTGAATGGGTTTTCAGCATCATTTGTCACTATCAAGCAGGCTAAATTAGTCGCAAAAGTACTTGTGGCTGCACTCAATGGCCAACCAACCCACATCCACCAGCTGTAATCACAGTTCTACCATGAGCCAATCACCAGTCACCAGTTATCAAGCACTGGTTGTGAGTTGGTATGCTTCTTAACCATCACTAGTTGTCAACCAGCTGCTAAGTAACACCACTGGTGACTACAGTTGGGAGTCAATCAGTTATAGCACTACTTAAGGACCACCTGTCAATGAACTGGTTCATCAGCACAAGTGAAGTGGTTGATTGCTAGTTAACCACAAATGGTTTTGTTCAACTGGTAATTGCACTAACGGTTTACCACGATGGATGACTAGAAATCATGAGTTGTTGTTAACCACTGTCATAAACCACGAGTTGCTTGCTTCACTTGGTTGGTAGTACATGGTATTACTTATTGCTCCACCATGGTTGTTACCTACTTGAAACACGGAAACCTATTATCCGCCAGGCAGAACTAGTGAACTTTCAACCAACCATTCTCAAAGATTGTTTATTAGCTATGTACTAAAACCACATGTAGTGATTACAGTAACTATTCTTGGTAACCAATGATGTACCATTAGTGATACTGGTTAGTAACCAACCACGTATTAATTGCTCCGTTACGGTGATAAGTGTTTGCAACCTAGTTACCACTAGTTAGCGACTAAAAACTGGAATTGTTTTTTCTTACAAAGTCAACAACATTTCTGAATTTAAGCAGTAACTGAGTTGATAGCCAAGTGCTGAGTTAACTGCTTTAATCAGCAGTAAGTAACATTCCTAACCAAGTTACTGCAGATCGGAAAAGCAACAATTTGAGCAAATCTTCAGCAACCATTACAAGTGATAGATTACCACTAGTTACTAGTCTGCACAACCAGTCAACTATCGTTTATCAGTTACTTGAAAAGCAGCTATCACTTAACTATTATTCATTAGTGAAGCCGTTAATTGAAATTAATGCTGTAATCATTCTCATTGGTTATCAATTACCTATGAAACAACTGACTTACCAGGTATAAATTAATCGTCACCGGGTATAAATTGATAACCTATGATGATTACACCAGGTGATAATTGAAGCAGTTAAGTGAAATTAATACCTGAAATCATTATCAGTTATCAATTACAGATCATTGCACAACCAGTTAACTCTCATTTATCAGTTTCTTGAACCGCAGTTATCAATTAACTAGTAGTTATATAAATTGATAACCTATGATGATTGCACCAGGTGATAATTGAAGCAGTTAAGTGAAATTGATACCTGAAATCATTATCAGTTTTCAATTACAGATCATTGCACAACCAGTTAACTCTCATTTATCAGTTTCTTGAACCGCAGTTATCAATTAACTAGTAGTTATATGTAGTTATTAGTGAAGCAGTCAATTGAAATTAATAACTGTAATCGTTCTCAATTGATAACTAGTAATTGATAGTATATTACAGATCATTGAAGCTCCCAGGAGAATTAAACTAGTAATTGATAACTGTAATTAATTAAAATCACTTATCAATTGCAGATCATGAAGTGATAATTACAGTTATCAATGTATTTATATCATCAGTATATGGGTGTTTCTCAAAATAGGGGTGCCCCCAAATCATCTAGTTATTAACCATCCACAATAGTAAACCAACCATTTTGGGGTACTTCTATTTTGAGAAACCACCATATCAGTCAACTAATTATCATTGAAGCAGTTCACTGCGACTCTGCACCTGTCGTGAGTTGTGAGTTTCCCAGGAGATCTTCGCACGCGCCGAAGAGTCGCGGAACTTCAACGGCGTGGCGCACCGCCTGCTGTGGCGCGAGCTGCACCGCTTGAATGCCATCAGGCGCGGCGTGGTGCCTGGTGGGTGGGCCCGGTGGGGGAGATCAACCTGCTGGGGGGGCCTTGGAGGGGTGAAGGTCAGGCAGGTAACCTGGGATCCAAAGTTGGTTGATCGAAAATGGCCGTTTCTTAATACTTGATCAACCAACTTTGGATCCCAGGTTACCTGCCAACTTATGGTAAGGAAGTATATCAGGTTACCTACCAACTCCTTGGTTGAGGGGCACACCCCAAATCATCCAAGGCAGTAAAGATTTATGGGAACAAACGAAGCACAACTTTGGGGTACACCTATGACTTGAGAACCCACTATATGGAAGATTAGATGGAAGATCAGATGGAAGTGATGGGGAATCATGGCAACTCGGAAAGCTCATCAGCTTGATTAATGGTTACTGGTTGTTCATACAGCTTGCTTAATCGTTTGGAATCATAACCTATGCCCGTGGCTGCATGAACCGCCATGATAACCATCGTCAACCAACGGCCATTGACCAGCACTAATAATCATCGGCCCTTTCGAACTACCAGTAACCATGATTTACCATGATGATTCGTTATTAACCGCTGTTAGCCATGATTAGCTACCATCATTCACCATCACCAAGCACTTCATTTGGGTGGTTCATGGTCATTACCCCTACAATGCAGCAAACATGTTCGTTGATTTATCCACTCCCACAATCCATTTTCCAGTACTGATGCTTGGTTGCTACTCATCATTATTCATCATTAGCCAATCACCATTGTCAACTACTATTGTCAACTAATACTCATGAGTAGCCAATCGCTCCAGTCTCTAGTACATGTTGTCATACGTTATTTTTCATGCCAAGCACCAAACAATACCAGTACTGATTTTTAGTATTGGTCGATCGCAATGAAACAGATCACTATTGGCTAGTGAATAACAGACCTTGCCCACCATCAACTAATCATGAACCAGCTGATAAATGATATAACATTGATTGACCATCCATAATCATTCACCATCATGATTGAGCATCTTAAGCAAGATCTTGCTAATGGACAGTACATGACCTATAATTCTTGAGCATTGGCCAGCCATCAATAAACCATGAATATGCACAATCATGAAGCATCATTCATCACCATGAGCCAGTAGTTTCACCACTAGTCTCACCATCATGAAACAACAACTGACCAACCCACATGCCCTCGCCCTGGAAACCCCCCACTCTTGATGTCCTCACTTCCTCCAGGTGGGGTCGACGTCTCTTCTGGTTGCAGGGCCCTGGGCGTGTGGAGAGGCCCTGGTCCTGGGATATGAAATCCGTGGAAGCCTGGAAGGCGCTAGGGGACCTGGGGCAGGCGCCAGTGATGTCATGGGGTGGTGATCTGAAGGATGGTCCTATGATGGGTATGGATATGGTCAGTTGATGGTGAATCATATTGATGGTTAAGTGGTAGGTAATAAGGTGGGGAATGATGGATGGTTGATGGTTAATGATGATTAATGATGATTAATGATGGTTCAGAAGATGCTTGAGAAGCTGGTTGACAAGGTGGTTGGTAATGACCAGTGATGGTTCATGATGGTCGACAAGCGCCCGGTTCATAAAGGGTTACTGATCGTGAGTTATTGTCGTAATGATTCACAATGGTTGATAGCCCATAGTGGTGATAATGGTTCATTGCGCTTGAAAATGGTGAACTACACAGCTGATAGTGGCCGCAAGCATGATGATGGTAGTTCAATGTAGATCATGCAAAAAGTGCTGGTCAAGAATGGTGAACTACGACATTAAGTGGCTAAGTAAGTGATTCAATGACAATGGTTGAGAGTTGCAACAAATAGTCATGATTGCCAATTGTTGAAAGTCAGAAGTAAGGTGAAACAAGGGTCAATAGCATCAAAAACTGTGTGTTTTTTGTTCACTCTCAATGGATTCACCAATGCACATAGCCAATGTTCAATATTGTGATCATTTTGGTTAACAACCGTGTATTTGTCATGATGTTGAATGTCATATGCACACACACCATTATTATGATATTTTGTTATCACTATAACACAATCTATCAATTGTTCACCGTGTATCAGCTATTATGAACCCATGATTGACCAACTATCAACATCTATCAACCATCATCAGCCAACATTTTTGTTGGTTAATCATTATGAACAATCATTGCTTAACTATTATTAGCCTACTACTAACCATCATCAACCTATCACTAACCCATAGCTTTCAACCTCTCCTTAGATACCTCCATCATGGCCTCCTCGTGCCTCCCATCCCCAAGGCAGGTCTCACGGGCGTTCCTTACATCGACGCCTGCATGCGCGAGCTGAAGCAGACGGGCTGGTTGGCCTACAAAGGCTCCGCGTTGGTGGCCGTGGTGGCCGTGGTTCCTGGTGCTGAGGTGGTTCCTGGTGTGGGGTTGGTTGGTTCGTTGGTTAAGGTTGGTTAAGGTTGGTTGCACAGATGGATGCTGTTGACTTGTTGTAGTTTTGATGTGGTTTTTTGATTTCGTTTTGTTAGTGTGTTGTATTGGTTGTGACTTTTTTTGTTGTTCTTGTTGCTGGTGTTGATGCAACTTCCATGCCGTGGCCAGTTCTGTGGAACATGTTGAGATGGAAGCTGGCTGAAACGGAGATGCGAACAACCAAGATCATCGGAAGGGCGCGATGCTTGAAGTGGCATACTTCATATACTTCAGTGTGCAGCTGATTTTTTCCGGAACAGCGACAATGTCATGCTGTATCCATCCATTGTTGGGTACCCCCACATTATTGACATGTTATATCACAGGTTCTGTCCAAGCATTTTCCCAATATGAGACACGTTTGCACGGCCCCAGATATTGTTGGGTTGGGTTATATATTCATGTTGGGAAGATCCAGCTCGCTACAGCGAGCTGGAGATGCAGCGCAAAGCAAACCACTGGTTTGCACTGGTTCCTATGGGTTTCTATTGGGTTTCCTATGGGGTTTCCTATGAGTTTCCTATGAATTTTGTGTGGGTTTCCTATTGATTCATTTTGATTCCACTTGCTCAGGCCGCAAAACCGTGGGTTTCTATTTCGTCTTCATCCTGGGCTTGGCATCTTGGTGGGCGGCCAGGACCATGGGACCATGATCAGGTGATCAGGTGCTACCATGAAGATCATGAAGTTTAGTAGGTCAACATAAAGGCCAACCATGGCAGTCATGATCAGCTATTTTCAACATTTTTCAACCATGATAGTCAGGAACCTTAATAGGTAAATATCATTAAATATCAAGGTTAACCATGAATCACATATTGCTGTTATCAACTATGGGAATCATGATAGTGATAATCTGAAAATCATCATCAATCATCAAATATTCCATTGACCTTTCAACAAGTATCATGAACCATCAAATTGCAGTCGCATCGAACTTTGTCAACAGGTCTAAACCATCTCTCATGCGTTTTCTCTTTTGGACGGGGTCGCCCCGATAGAGGGACCTCTCCGTTGAAGGGGGAGGCTGGTTCACCCGAGGATTGGCGAATTGGCGCGTTCCATTTCGAAGACGTGTTGTTGGACTACGACGTGGCCATGAACTACGGGAATTGGGTCGTGGTGTCCGAGGCGCTGAGCCATCACCATGGCATCATGGCTGAAGTGTTGGAGAAATCAGGTCGCTTATCATCTCGGAGGTGTCGAATGGAGTAGCTGAGTAGCACCTCGGAGGTGTGGAGCCAGTGACCCTTCTGCCCCTGTGATCTTCCAAGTGAAACTCATCGTTTTGGGACGGTTGGAGGTGCCTCGTTGCACAGGTGGACAAGAGCAGCCGTGGCGCTCACGGCTTCAAAAGCGTGGAGGATTTGGCGGCGTGGAAAATGGAGGAGTTCGAGTGGAAGCTCACTGCAGAGAAGAGCCTCGGCCAGTGGTGACTCTGCCACTCCGAAAGCTGCTGGGGTTTTGGGGCAAAATGGCTCTGGTGGGTTGAATATCTCATGCTTGCAGAGGCAAAGACTGGCCAAGAATATCAGATATTCCAGGGTTCCTAACATTGTGGAGATTGGATCCTCAGCAGTAGCCAACAGATGTCCGAATCATTGTGTGAGTTAGGAAGTAAATGGTTGGGAGATGTATGAGGTGAACTGATTTGATACTGGTTTGATGAATAGATAGACGGATAGATGGATAAATTGATAGGTAGGTAGATAGATAGGTAGACAGAGAGATAGGTATAGGGAGATAGATGGATAGATAGGTAGGTAGATAACCAGATAGGACGGATAGGTAGCTGGATAAGCTGTCCACACCCAGCCGCTGCGCCCAAGCTCTCGCCAGCCGCACCCAGCTCCCCTCGAGGAAGAACGACCCCTCGGGGAGTTATTTGCGTCGCTGGCTTCCGGAGCTGCAAAAGCTGGACGCCAAGTACATCCACGAACCCTGGGCCATGACCGAGGAACTCATGACCCGTTGCTGCTCGGCTGCGGCTTCACAGCTGGGCCATCACACCGTAAGGGGCTGCTGGGTAAGGCTTGCAGGTTGCAGGTTGGTTGCATGTTTTGGGTGTTGGTTATTAGTGGTTGATGGTAAACCACCACTATGAACCATCATAGACCATATAATATAATCAAACCATTATTCAACCATTGGTCATTCTTAGCATCACTGATTCTTGAGGGAAAATATCAGCGATCCGCGGATGGGGATTCTTGGATAGATTTGCCGGGCTGAGATAAGCTTTCAGAGACAGCTTCTAATCGTCAAGCTTCGAAGGGAATCCACCTATGAAGCAATAGGTGATCGGTATAGGTGGTTGAGGTCGATTTTTGTTGATTGATGATTATTTCATTTGATTGAGTCGACTACAACCAACAGCAATCTAGTTGTGTATTGTTCAATCCAATCATTTACCAAAAACAACCTTGTACTGACCACAGTTTCTTGTTCCTTTTCATACTATTGTGGATAAGCTATACTGGCTTAAGGACCAGCCAGAAGGGTCAGATTGCGGCTGCTGACGAATCAAAGCGAAATGCATGCCAGGTGTTCTTGATGATTCTGTCATCATTGACCCTTAATTATCCTTGATGGCGATTATGTATGTTATAGCTTCGTTATCATTTATCGTTCTGAATGATTCCTCTAACATAGTAGATAGAATGATGGTAGATGATGGTGTTTTCCAGAGCACAATATTGTCATGCAATATGGATGCTTCCCATTGGAGACTCAGCAGCCACGAAACCACCATCAATCATAAACATAAGACCAATCATTAACATGTTGGATTGGATCTAATTGTCATTGTATTTGAAAAACAGGGTGATTCTTATTTGCCATCTTGATGAGTGTTATCCATGCTGCCAAAATATCACATGTTGGGAGTGTATCGGCCATCATGTTATCGTAGCGATTCTTCGTGGTTGATAAAGTCAGCAATCATAGGAATAACACAGATGATAGTAGTAATAATATCCACAGCTGCTCACAAATATGGCTATTAACTATCATTCTAAGCAATAACCACAGCTGCCAAAAGTTGAAAATAGATCTCAAATAAAAGATCAGGCCATTCTCAATGCTGGATTTTTCCACTCAACCAGTTTACCACCTTCACCACGATATTCCCTCGCGCTCAGACTGGTTCCGGTGCGAACCCGATCCTAAGATGAAGCCCGCTCCGTTGAGAGGAGCGGTAAAGATCAACCAGGATGCATCGGACTATCATGATGTAGTAAAGTCAACCAGTATTACTGTTGAGTGATACCAAACTAGTTCACTGATTTAGTAAATAATTACAGTACTATTGATTTACTATCAGTTTGATACTAATCAACCAATTTATTAACTATTGCTGCTTAGTGACTACCCCAGTGTAACCATTGATTTCCCAGCGCGACGCTGAGGTGGCTGTGTGCTGGGTCGGGACTATCCTATGCCCTTGGGGGGGCCCTTCAAAATGCACCAGGCACCTGTTCTGTCACTGTGCCCAAAACCCCGGACGTTGGTTGCTGATGAATGATGGTTGATGGTGGTTTAATGGTGGTTTATAATGGTTAATGGTGGTTAATAATTGTTAATGGTTAATTATCAAATAATATCCATTTGGTAAATGGTTTTATTGAATTTTTGAATGAGGGTTAATGCTTTTTGATGATGGTTTATAATGGTTAATGGTGGTTAAAAATTGTTGATGGTTAATTATCAATAGTAACCATCTGGTTAATGGTTTTATTGATACTGTTGAATGAGTGTTAATACTTTTTGATGCTGGTTTATAATGCTTAATGGTGGGTAATAGTGGTTCATAGTGAAACCATAGTGGTCACTAGGTTGCCGAATGGTGGTCATAGAGGTTAACGATTGTGATTGCATGACTATTCACTGTTCACTGTGTAGCAATAAGAGTTAATCATGGTGGTTAACCACTGTCATGAATAGTGCAGCAGTGGATCATGGTTAAAAGTGGTTAGTAGTGCTGTTGTTAGTTGCTAACCCATATAGTGATGAAACACTGCTGTATAGTGGTGGATAGTGCTTAATAGGGGT
Organism: Symbiodinium kawagutii; assembly: GCA_009767595.1. Lineage (NCBI taxonomy): Eukaryota > Dinophyceae > Suessiales > Symbiodiniaceae > Symbiodinium > Symbiodinium kawagutii. Next base: position 206,568 of record VSDK01024472.1, read on the forward strand.
GAGAATCAATGATAGTGGATGCCATGATATAGCTAATTAAACAATAAGTCAATTCAAGTGAATAGTGGTGAATAGTTCATAGTGGTTCGACAGTTGCTTGGTACCGATTTTGGGAATTTATAATTAAGCGTTAGTTGGTTGGAAATCGTTCTGAATAGTTAATGATAGTCGAACAGTGATTCATGGTGAATGATTGATAGTTGTTACACTTATATAAATCACTTAATGATCATGGATGACCAACAAGGATGATGACCATAGTGTAAAACAATTAACTCAAGGATGATCATCATTGTTGGTCAAAGAGTTAGGTCCTAGTGATCATCTATGACGAATAAAGGATGATGTTTAGTCAAAGATATCACTAACATTGATTGTTCAACAGCAGCTGGCTCCCGTCGTGGACAAACATCCATCGACCGGTCACTGGGCATAACCCACGGTAGTGGCAACCAGCTATTGGTGAACTAGGTTCCGGTAGACCATAGTGACCAGGCAATAAACCAACTGATTCACATGACTGACTAACCAACTAAAAAATGTCTATCCAGTCAAGTAAGACCTGACAAACCAACCATTTTACATGATCATCATTTATTTTCGGTCAACTGGTACTCATCAGTGGCCATTGTTTGTGCTATGAATTACTGCTGCTGATTATTAAACCATCTTCAAGCATTGTCACCAAATTACATAAAGTTGACAAAATTTACTAGGCGCTGTTGGAACTTATATTTAGCGTTAATTCATTGTAATCCGTCGTAACTCAACGACATAGGTTGTAAAAAACATGCAAGGTTACCAATGACATTCGGCCTGAACAGATACGACAGCAGCACTTCGAAGGTTACCATGTCAATAGTGATAATATTTCCATGGTTAACGAGTACCCCTGGAACTAATGAATAGCTCATATCATTGATGATATCACCATAGCATTTAGTAGCATCTAATTAGCCGTAGTTCATAGTGGTAACTACTGAGCTAATAGTGGTAATTAATCATCTCCAAGGTGACTGATTAGCGAATAGTTACAACTGCTAATACTGGCCTAATGGCAGTTCAGATCATTACCTTCTCGATGGAACATGGTCAGCGGTCGGTCACGTCCATCTCATGGCCCTTCGTCGTTAAGTTGCCATGGCAACTATCAAGCTATGGTAGGTCCTAGCTTTGTTAAGTTGCTTTGGTACCACACAATGACTAAGTTGCTGATTGATTCTGAAGATTCTTAGTGACTGTGTTGCTTTGTTAAGTTGCTTGTTGATTCGTAGAGACTATGTTCAATATCAACTAAGATCGACAATCGTTAGCCATTCCTAGGCATCCTTAGACCTTATACATACGTAGATATTTTGCCTTTCATGATAAAGTATAGCCCATGCCCCATTTGATGGTCCTGTACTCCATGCCCATTTTGATGCTGTTATTCACCGAATCGGCATTTGATCAGCAAGAACAACTAGGTATGGTCATCATTGGTTGGTTAAGGGGTACCACCCTTTTATGGAAAAGCCCACATCACGAAACAATACCCTCTGGTAAACTAACATAGCAATGGAAATTCACCAGTTCAATGGATGATTTCCTAGGGTTTTCCATTGCCAAAATGGTGGATTTTCCATTGCCATGTTAGTTTACCGGAGGGTAACTGGCGTGTAGTAGTGGTAAACCGATAGTAGCCATTACCAAGTGGGAAACCACCAGTTTTGAGGGCACATCATTTTTGGACAAACACATATTTGGACAAACCCATGTTTCTCAAAATAGTGGACCCCCCAAAAATGGCTTGCTTACTTCTGTAAATGGTTGACATTCACTGGATGATTTGGGGTTAACCCTAGTTTAACAATTGTTGTTGTTGCTCATTATCCCTATTACCAACCATTATTAGTTAACTATAACCATCAATTCACCGTCAATCAGCCATCAATTAATCATCAATCAACCATCAATTACCCATGACTCATCCAGTTCCCTACCCTTCTAAAGGTCACCATAATATACCCTCAGTCATCCCCACCAAAGGTTATTATCCCCTATCATTAACAATTACTGAACCACATGTAATATTCACCATTATAATAGGAACATACATTTGATCCCTAGAATGGTTATTCCCGTATTATGAACCGTTATATTATCCCATAGCCCATTTGATGCTTCGCAGGAAGAGTCTGAAGAAGAGGAACGTCGCTTCCATCCCAACGACTCCAGCGGGAACCGATATACGTGGCTCGCAAGCGCCTTCATGCGGGTTCCCCAACCTGCAAACTTCATGCGGGTTCCCCAACCTGCAAACTACCGGCAGTTAATGACCAATGGCTGGTTAATGAATGGGATGGTTAATGAATGATGATTAAGGAAGGGAAGGTGAATGATGGTCAATGAGTTAATAAAAGGCAACTGGCTGCTGGTTGGGAGGCAGCGAGGCCAGCCAGGAGTATCCCTAGATCCTTTTAAAGGGGAAGCCAGTTGGAGCTACCGGGAGTGCCCGTTACCCAAACGGTAGAATAGGAAACGGATTCTCTAACCCTTACCTGCGGGAGGGTTCAGTTTCCAGGAGGGTATCTAAACAATGTTGACCATGATTGAATCTGATTTTGCATACCCTTCGAAAATCATTGTTCAAAATCATTTCGAAAATCCTGGAAAATCATTTCAAAATCATTGAATCGTATGTTGACCATGCCCTTCGAAAAAGAATTTATTTTTTGCCTTGGCGAAAGACATGGATCTGACTGGATACAACACGAATGGGCACCGCGTGGCACATCTTCCCGGGAAACCATCGTTCCTTTTCGATGGTGCGTGCGGCCAGGGTTTGTTGATTAGTTTGCCCAGTTTGCCGTTGTTGATTGTCATAGACTCTGATGAACGAACCTCGAAGTTGAACATCGACCATTTGTAGCTGGTTTTACCTACAACATCCACCATCTACAGCTGGTTTTACCAATAAAGAAGTTTGTTTGGTTGTTTGCGGCTTCCAGGTTTGCTTGCCAGAGTCATGATCTGTTGTTGCCCGCCAGGGGCCCATTCACCTAGCTGGTCCGGTGCTTCAGCAAAATCCCTGCCGCCGATCAATCTGGGGATTTTCTAGTTGAGAGTCTGAGTGGCAAAATGCCCGGGGGTGAAGGGTGGCTCCACCCAAAGGTTGAATGAGCAAAATGGCTATGGGTGAAATTTAACCCTGCGGAGTGTTCCGCGGGCCCTCTTTTGGGCCTAGGCTGATGCCGAAATGATCATTGTTCTGTAGGGCAATAGACAACGACTCTGCCTGGATAATCCTGAATACAGATATATAGATAGTAGACACCCGCTTGGATCTTCGCTGCTTGCGCATCTTGTCATGAAGCTCCTCTGGGACATGTTGATCTGGCTCCAGGGCCAAGCGCAGGGCAAGCGAGGCTGAGTGGCATGTGAAGGAAGAAGATGTCTAGCTAGTTGGGTTGAGGTGTCCCTTCTTGTAAGAAAAGTTGTTTTTTCAACAGCGTGCAGGTGCTGGATGATAGTGGATCCGATGAAGTAGAGGGTTGGCATGACAGGTTTGTCAGTGCCCACATTAGGTGAGGCCGCATCATACGCATACATTCAAAGAGACAGACGTAGAGACGTAGATACAGACACATAGATTCATGCACGCGTGCATATCAGCATACGAAAGCAGGTGTGTTTGCATGCAGCTTGGCGTTGTGGCTGGGTCTGGGGTAGAGACAGGTATGGGAACATGCTTCCAGTGATCGGTTGTGCAGGAGGCATAGGTGAAACTTTCAGACAGAAGCGACGGAAGCTAGGAGCTGAGGGGGCAGCAATGGCTGAGGGCTGCGCCCTTGCGTGTGGTGCCATGGAATTTGTCTCCGTGGTGCTACGCAGGAGGCTCTAGGGTGTTTGCCTTGGAGAAGGGGTCTTTGATGCCCCCGAAGGAACGGGGTGGTGCTGAGCAGCAGCTTGCTGAAGAGGAAGCAGAGGTCCGGGGGCTCCTGGATTTTGCAGCGCGCCTGCAAGGTGGTGCGGGGATCACGGCATCCGGGGCAGGTAAGGCAGCAGCGTGTGGAGGCTCTGGCAGCGTTGCTCCGTGTGGAGCCAAACTTCTCCCGTAAGTTTAGCAGGAGTTCCATGGAGTCAGGAAGAGCTGGACCGAGGTGTCTTTCTGTCTGAGCGGCGTTGCCCGTTCGAAGCTTGTGGATGGGGTGGAGAGACATTGGATAGCCTGCTTGACCATGTCCAGGAGAAGCACGGCACGCAGACATTGAGGCAGGCTGTGGTTGCTTTTGAACCAGCGCCATGGAGATTGGCTCTTTATACCGTACTGAGTGCTGCGATTGGTGTGCGATGCCAGGAAAGAGCGCTTGTAGTATCGCTGGCAACCCGCTACTTTCCGGCTGAAGGACTTCAAAAGCCACATCCATATGTGGCAAAAATGGTTTTGTTGGTGGCGGTGCCAGGCCAGGCACCCGAAGCGCTCCCATTGGCGACATGGTCAGCCGTGGATCGGACAGAAGCTGAGAAAAAGCGATCCCCCGCTTTTGCCTTGGACGTGCAAGATGATTGCAAAATGCGGCAAAAAAAAGTGCGGGACCAGAGCTGTCCGCAAAAGGGACTGGACGACGTCAGCAGAGGACAGCTGACCAATTCACGAGCTCCCGGGGCTACGTGATGGCATTGGGCGTGGGCTTGATGTTGCCTCGCAAAGCCAGCCGGTACTTGCAGGAAGGAAAAACCAAGATGATGACACAAGGCTACGCGGAGAGAGCAGAGCTGCCGTTGGCGCGTCCATTGACAGTTCAGCAGCACGAGAAGGCGTAGGGCCCTGCAGGGTGGCTGAGGCATACGCCTCAGCTGCGCTGGTCCATTTTGTCTCACACGTTGGCGCGTCCACTGACAGTTCAGCAGCGCGAGCAGGCAGCACGCAACGAAAAAGCAGATAGACTTAGAAGACTCACCAAAAGCAGTCCTCAAACTTTTCAATCACCAACTGTGATGTCTGGTCTTTGAGGAACCCCCTGCATGACCCGACTGTACGTGGTGACTTGTAGCCTTCGGTGATGAAATTCTCCCCGCTCGCCAGGGTGCCAGCTCTCCACGTTGGCCACGGCAGCCAGAATGGCATCTCTCCGGCGCAGCGCGCACGGCCCCGTGTGGTCCAGATAATGTTGGGCAAAGCTGCCGTGGAGGGGAGGGAACCCTTAACCGCAGCGTGGCCCTCCAATCGGTAAAGCCCATCAAACAGTACTGGCCACCGATTGACAAGCCATTGAATGTCCCCAG